>JALIZH010021798.1:0-252008 GCA_030522465.1 Rhipicephalus appendiculatus | reverse complement strand
TCCCCCAAGAGAAAATTATGCCAACGACCATGCACGAGATACTTTTATCAATAACTTCCCGTGAAAGAGATTGCGCGCTGAGATGAAGGCAACCCCCCTCCATAACTCATGCCTCTGATCAATAAGTATTTAGCTGGAGTATGAACTCTCATGCATTGAAGTATGCCAGTAGACACAGGTATAAACATGAGCCGACATAAGGCTGATAGTAATGAAGTTGAGTAGATAGGACCATAAGTTGGCAAAAAAATGGAGCTCACGCAGGCTCACTCAAGAAATATATTTTGCGCTTATGGCTCACTCGAACTCAGACTCACCAAAATTTTTCTCAACCGCACTCACTGGACTAAATCTTGCCAAAATATTACTCTCCTGAACGCACTCCGCCTCAGACTTGCTGCTTCATCTGAATATGAGTGAGTCGACTAATGAGTGAGTTTGCTGACCTATGTATATCAATCTCTGGTATGCTGTATTCTCTTGGACAAACCACATCCTCATGTGGCACCACACAGCTAGTCTGGCCAGGTGCTTTCCAGAGCATTAAAGAACACGAGACAGCCCTACAATTTACTCTGAACACGAAATCTGTACACATTGTAGAACTGATGACAAACAAAAGGCACAGAAACTGAAGCCAAACAGCAGTGTGTATACTTTATTTCAGAATGCATGTTTAATTACACCAACACAAAGCTTTTGTACTACAATTTATATGTACAAGATACTATATATAAACTGTCGTAGGCAAATGTTCATGCTTGATCATAGCAACAAAATAACCGAAAAGTTCAACAGAACGTTGTGCAAATTAGGTACTTGAATATAAAAGCACCCAAATTCTGCATTGTATTGTATTGTTGCATTGCCCTCACATAGGAATAAATATTGAAAACTCGATTTGAAACAGTCATTAATTCCAAGATGGTGTGCATGTTTGGTGCACGGCAAACACATATCCGTATATATGCGAGAGGGGCAAATTGACGTAGCATCCTAGGTCAAATGACAGCAATGGATATGGCGTTCAACAGTGCAGCACATTGCACAATGTGAAGAGCCACACAATCATTGTGAAAATGTATGAAAGTTTCTTCTCTTTTTCTACGTGAAGACATGACTGTCCCATGAGTACAAGCTTCTATTGACTGCAGTGCCAACAGGTGCTGCAGATTGCAAATCAAACAACATTATATTTGGGGCTTCAAAGACTCACCAAGACTTTAAAAAGAGCATAGATGATATGGCTTAGAGTTAGTGAAATGTGCATTAAAAGGTAATGATGCAAAAATTTTCAGTTGTCGTTTTTTTAGCGTCAAATGAAAGGCCAAGCCCTCAAGAGCCTAGAAGGTGCACTAGTAAGCATGACTGCACCCTGAAAAATGAAGTACACGTTAGTATTAGTTCCTACTGAACCCTGACGCCACGACATGATACAAGCTTCTCATCACATCCTCGCCCAAGCTGACGTTTCCACGGTTGGCTCTGTTCTGACGCACAAGCAGCCTGACGTTCTGACGTTTCCACGGTTGGCTCTGTTGGTGACGCACAAGCAGCCATTTTGTCTGTTTTGGTCCCTGACACCATCAACACTGCTGATACTGGTGCGTGAGGTAACCAGAACTTGTGGCCTGACACCACACTAGGGTCAAAGTCACAAGGTAAACCAAGCTAAAGTTAACTTTAAATGTTTCCCGAGTTTCACACTAGTTCATAGTCATCTCCACATAAAAGAAATTTGTATAACAAAGCAAATTCAGCCTTGAAAATTGGTGTTGGTACTTCTTTCAATGGATGCAAAAACATCGTTTCCAAATATTGCATTACGCAGCTTCAGCAAGCCATCCACTTGTATCCATTGCAGTCCAGTCGTTACATCAAAATCAAGAACTAGCACATAACTTGCAATCTGCTCCATAGGTCGGCACTTTAAGGGAGTACTCACTGAAACTCACTCACCACAATTTTTTTCAGCCTTCGCACTCACTCACGTTCACACTCACGTCCACTCACACTCATGAGTACTCACTCACGTTCACACTCACCTCCACTCACACTCATGATCTCTCACTCACGTTCACACTCACGTCCACTCACACGCATGAGTACTCACTCATACTCAACTCACCGCGTTCAAATGAGTGTGAGTGAGTGTGAGTTGAGTGCACTCATGAGTGAGTGTGCCGAGCTCCATAGGTCGGCACTTTAAGGGAGTACTCACTCAAACTCACTCACCACAATTTTTTTCAGCCTTCGCACTCACTCACGTTCACACTCACGTCCACTCACACTCATGAGTACTCACTCACTTTCACACTCACGACCACTCACACTCATGAGTTCTCACTCACGTTCACACTCACGTCCACTCACACGCATGAGTACTCACTCATACTCAACTCACCACGTTCAAATGAGTGTGAGTGAGTGTGAGTTGAGTGCACTCATGAGTGAGTTTGCCGAGCTATGATCTGCTCACAGAGAGGCCAGGAGGCATTGTGGCTCAATTTCTTGCCATACAATCAAAGATCAGCATCAGGGTTGATGACTCGAGCATCTTCAGGAGCCTCTTGACTATTTTCCAAATTACCATGGACTTTGCTGACTGTTCCAGAAAATTCATCCTGTGCATTTGGTTCATCTTCGAGCCCAACAATGTCCTCAGCAAGCTCATTTGAATTTGCCTGCATAAAAAAAAGAGAAACAAAACAGCAGTGAGACTGTATTCAGAAGTTATTCATTAACGTTAAATCATAAAGTGTAAGAGGCACAAAAGCAAATTTGCAGACAAAGCAACAAGCGACATGACTGAGTTAGCTTTTGCCTAGAAGTTGAAACCCACGAAAGCGGCAGCTGTCCAATGTTGCCGGTATGAAGCTGGCATGACACGTGCTCTAACAAGTTAACCATATTTGTTTTTTTTGGCTGTGCTTCTTCCACGTGACAACCAGTAGTACGTTATATAATGTACATACTATTCCAACTTTGTGCTACTGACTGGTCTCATAGAAATTCTGGCTAACGAGCAATGTATTCTAGATTTCTGCAACTGAGCAATGTAGCAAGAGAAACGAGTGATCTGGTCATGCGACAGTCCATTTCCTTGCGTGTCACTTTTGAATACAAAATAGCTCTAATAATATTTGGGCTTCAAGCACTCGCAGCATGACAGCTAGCAGATGTGAAATTAACAATGATTACAGCAAAGTGACGCGAGCACAAAGAGATCACAGATGCTGTAATACCGAACAAGTCATGAGAACAAACCATTCATGGTTCTGGCAAGAAAAGCGTATTAATAAATCTTATCTACACCAATTTACTCTGACTATCATCGTCCTTTTGACAGCTGCTCAGAATTTTGAGTAGCAAGCAATACCAAATGAAAGGGTTAACATCCCAGCACAGCTAATTTATTATTCCTTGAAAGGATTTTTTATTGGGATAGTTTTTTACGCGTGAAAAGTACACAGTAGCTTAAACGGAAATAATACAGGCTAGGAATCATTGTTCCCGTCTCAGCTTGCACTACTGAGCATTACTACATTCCTTTCATTAAATCAGGGACATTTGCTCAATGTAGGTGCAATGCTGTTTCAGAAGCCTCTGCATAGCACTAATGTGTAAATGTTTGTATGAACATGGCCAGTAACTCATTTTCTTTGAAGAAATGTGTCCCTCATTGCAAGTGCATGGAACATTCCTCGCACACCTGGTGTCTTAGATTTGCTACTTATAAATGATATCCGAGCCAAATGGGGACTTTTGAAAGGCCATCCAGTCGATGACCACCGAAACATTACTATTACCTCTATAAACACCGTGCAATTGCCTGTCAGGTGGTTGCATTTGCGTGCCAAGTGCTTATTACTTCATTCTTCGTCTGCAGAAAGGAAGGAAAAATAGGGTACAAAAATAGGAACAGATGCCGTTGTTTAAATCTTCATATTATAAGCAAGCCAAGTGGAAACAAAACTGTCCTAGATGTGGCAACACTTGTGCGAGTTAGCAGACGACGAAAAAAAAAAACCAAAAGAACTTCCTCGCAAGCCCACTTGGACAAGAGTTGAAGAGAACATGCGACAGTGGTACTGCGCAGGCATTAAATCCTAGATATCGCCCCTCATGTATTAACCGCAGTTTCGTGGACAATCCCCCGTAGTAAGAGCCGAAATTCAAGGGCAAGCAAGTACTCCCTCCCTCTCGCCCCTCCCTCGCGGGATGCCCACTGACAGCCCCCCGCTCCCCCCCCACCCCCCCAAAAAAATGAATGCACACTACCCACACACTTCCTCTCTTTAACATACAGGCACCGACCCCGTGTTCTTTCACCACCCCGCCCCCCCTTGACGCAGCGCCGTGCTCCCTATTAAGGCGAAAGCCTTTAATGTCTCATGCTCACGTCCGTCCGGTGTCCGTCCGTCCGGTGTCCGTCCGTCCGGCGTCCGTCCGTCCGTCCAGGCGGATGTCCGTCTGTCAGTCCGTCCGTCCGGATGTCTGTCCGTCCGTCCGTCCGGATGTCCGTCTGTCCGTCCGTCCGTCCGGATGTCTGTCTGTCCGTCCGTCCGGCCGTCCGTCCGGCCGTCCGTCCGGATGTCCGTCAGTCCGTCCGTCCGTCCGGATGTCTGTCTGTCCGTCCGTCCGTCCGTCCGTCCGGATGTCCATCTGTCCGTCCGGATGTCCGTCCGTTCGTCCGGATGTCCGTCTGTCCGTCCGTCCGTCCGGATGTATGTCTGCCGTCCGTCCGGCCGTCCGTCCGGATGTCCGTCTGTCCGTCCGTTCGTCCAGATGTCCGTCTGTCCGTGCGTCCGTCCGGATGTCCGTCTGTTCATCCGTCCGTCCGGATGTCTATCTGTCCGTCCGTCCGTCCGTCCGTCCGTTTGGATGTCCGTCCGTCCGTCCGGATGTCCGTCCATCCGTCCGGATGTCCGTCTGTCCGTCCGTCCATCCGTCTGTCCGTCCGTCCGGATGTCCGTCCGTCCGGATGTCCGTCTGTCCGTCCGTCGGTCTTTCCGTCCGTCTTTCCGTCAGTGGAATGGCCACACGCTTTCGCCGAACACACTTTGGAATGTACAAAGTGTCCTTCAATTTTTGGGGCTGCAGAGTTAAGCGTTATTGCCATAATTAACACTAGTACTACTCACCTCTCCCGCCCGCATCTGTGGGATCGAAATTCGGGACAAAACGCTCGCACCGCGCGCCCAGCTGATACATAGATGTGAAACAGCTGACTGCATCGCCCCGAGGAGGAAAGCTGTCATTTACGACGAAAGAAGCTGTTGCCTCACATGAGCTCGAACGTAACGGCTCCGTGTGCGAATTGACATTGATAATGCCGGGCGCCGAGAGTCATTTTAAAATAGAACTTACCTGAGGAGCATCTAGAGTAGCAGACGATTCTTGTTCTGGCTCCACACAGTCTGTAGAGGAACTTCGATGCTGAGTCGGTTCCAAATAGAACCGATAACGCCAGTTCGGAGGTGGAACTGGCGGAACTGGTGGAACCGACTACCGTGACGGGCCAACACTGCCAACACCTCGACGGGCGCGGGCCCGGACCCCGGGGCCGTCACTTCTGTACTGACGGAAGTACGATTAAGACGCACAGAACACCCAACGTATATTCAATATCATACAAATCCGGTTGTTAATCACTTTGCAGCCGACTGCGTCAGTGGCGTAGTGTGTAAGACCGCTACACAGTACGTGGAGGCGGTTGTGTGACTACTGTGTGACTATTGTGTGACTACTAACCGGACTGCTTCGAAGGAACCGCTATTTTTTTTTAAACAACAACTAAGCAGAAGGCTGAAGCCGCTGAAGCTGTACTCGAATGACCCGAAACATCGTTGCATTAAATCGTACAGTAATGAGGCACCGGCGTGGTATTTCCGACTATTGATTTATTACGTGGAGAACGCGCCAGATCCATAAACCCACGAAAAAATAGTGACAATCGTTAGCGCTCCGTTGACAAAATAGCTAGCTTTGGTGTCGTTAGAAACCGGAACTGATTGTATAAAAGCTGTGACAATATAATAAATTATTAGCAGCGCTTTCATGTTTGTCACTACTTGATTTATGATTTAGAGCTCAAGAACTTTCAACTAAAACAACAAAGTTAATCAGTCAAGAAAATATAATGTCAGTACACAGCCAGCGCATACACTTAGTTAGCGGTAAAACACTCATTTTACGGCTCTGTTAGCAACACTGACGTTGTTTTTTTTCTTCTCATGGCGGATCTTGTGTGCGTGAACGATCGCGCGCTTGTCAACTGTTACTGAGATGCCATTCTTCGTCGACGTGAGATACCAATTTCACAAGATCGAGAAGGTTATAGGTGCAGAGTGCGTGTGGTTATGGTGGCCACCTTAGTGCGGCGGTTTAGCCGCAAGGACGTTGACGACTTCACCCCTGGGGATGTCTACAGTGCTTCCTGGGAGCAACAAAGAGAAGACCAAAGGCGGCTACCACGACACCGCACTTCTGCATATGACAGGTGAAGTAAAATTCTTCATTACGTAGGCCGCGTATTCTGTGCGCATGTTTAAAATCTCTTCTCTGGCTAGCGTAGTCCAAGAAGAGATTTTTTTCCCCCCCATTGCACTTGCGACGTGCTGAACCAGGCCGTGTTTAACCAACTATGTCATGCCCCAGCGCTGGCCGACCGCTGGCTGCATGCAACCTGCTTATTATTCAGCCGTATGTGCTTACGCCGAGCTCCCGTCTCCGCGATAGAGTGCATCAGTGGATGCTATAATTTGCGCTGTGTGCAGATCCGTGAACCATGATTCGCAAAGATTTTATTAATCCACGGGGTGAATCTGTGATAGTATATAGATGAATTGTCGAATACCGCAGTTCTTGGTCACTTGTTATGTTCGAAATGGATTGATCACGACAGGTGCGAGCGACTTATGTTCTCTAATGCGCTGCACCATAGTGCTCATGCTTCAGGAAGAGTTGAAAACAAGGGTGCGACTACGAAGCTTACCAGCTTAAAGATTTCTTTAGCGAAATCTTTGTCACCATTGCAATTACACGTATCTTTATTAACCAAAGGACTTGCTGTTGAATTCGTCTATTCAGCATGTTGTTGGTTGTATTGCTGTGAGGCCTTGCTCAGTGTTACAAGATTGGGCTTCTGTGCTGTACTCTTTCCCACATGCTTTTATGCAAATGTGTGCTAATCATCATAATTACTTTTTTGATAAGGGCGGCCCTTAATTGTAATTTTCCTCTACTGGTAGTTGGAACGATAAGGAAGGAAGGAAAACATTTATTGTGAGAAAAAAGGTTTGCGGTACGGGCCAGCTTAGTCCGGAAGTCCCATCTAGCAGTGCTGGCTGTCCTCAGTCCAGGACGCCACAGGCAATTGCCGCCCCTGCGGGCCCTGTCGATCAAACTGATCTGATCGTCAAGGCTATCGCTGGCCAGCAACTCCTCCCACCGCTGCACACTCGCTTGGTCAATGACGGGCAGGCCGGGAATGGCCCGGCAGGTCCATGTATTGTGCATTAGTGTGGGTTTCTCAGATAGTGTACAAACAAAATTGTTTACTTTTCTTTCACAATTGTGATAAAGTGCACGATTCCCATTGCATGTTTACATAGTTTTGTGTGACTGCATTGTCTTGTGTAATCAGCTGATCTGTTTATCAGTTGTGACAACATGTCACTTTTATTCACAGCCCAAAGAAGAAATGTGCCCACATGTCAACACATACGAAAGAAAAAAAGTTACCTCGACCAGTCCAAACAAACATTTATGATGATTTAGCTTCTGGTGTGGAAGCCTTGCTCACAATTAATACATCAGCAGAAGTGTTTCATTTAAATGGGCTTGAGTAATCGCTGTCTAGATTGGGTTTAGACGTCTGTCGTTATGATTAAGGGCTGGTTCACACCGGCGACCGGTCGCGTGACCAAGTTAGTCGCTTTGCAACTGGTCGCAAAACGACTGCTTTGGCTCGGCCGAGCATTCCGTGATGGCGATGGTAGCACAGAGGAATGCACTCGTTTGTATCTGATGGCAGTGGGCCAGCGCAATAAAAAAAAGCAATGAGCCCGGATGTAAACAAATGCTGACGTCACTTCTGGGCTTTGCTGATTGATGCTAGCCGTCCTGCGACTGAAAAATCGCGCAGCGAGCGACTGAGTCAAAGCAGTCGTTTTGCGACCAAAGCGACTGTTTGGGACCAGTCGCAAAGCGGCTGATTTGGTCGCGTGACTGGTCGCTGGTGTGAGCCAGCCCTTACTGTGTTACAGGTGGTCTGTTTGATAAGCAATTCCGGATGTTGCTGAGACGCTGTCATTTTTTCGGTTGCGATGATTGTTGCGTTGTCTGACTCAATATTGCAGTCATTCATGACGGCATGTTCAGCTAAAGTGTTGTTGCTGACGCTCTTATTTTCTATGCCGTGGGCAAGCTGTTGCAGACGTTTCTTGTAGTTTCCTGACTGACCGGTGTAAACACCCTTGCACTCTGCGCAAGGTATCTTGTAAACTACACTGGGGAAACCCTCCTTCGGCAGGCAGTCCTTCACTTTCATAACTTGATGGCACACCTTTTTGGGTAGACTGTGTGCCACGTGTATGTCATACTCACGTAGGACATGTGCCATACATTAGCTTGTTTCAGGAATAGACTGTACAGGGGCTCGCTTCGTAGAAGCAAGGGGGGGATGGCAGGAAGGAGGTGCGTCAACGTGTCCCCGTCAAAACATCTGAATTTCACCTCTGTGCGCTGCGCCGCCCATGACAGGGCTGTTGACAGCATGCTACTGCAGTGTGCCAAAAAATTGCTCAAAGACACAGAATGTGAACACGGCAAAGACATGGGACGACTTCTCTAACTGCGGATACCCTCGGCACTTTATCAGCTGTAGAGATTTAACTGCGCTAAGACAAGGACACCAGAGAAAGAAAAATACAGCACGTGCCTTGTCCTTGTCTTAGCACAGTTGAACCATTATGAAATGAAGGTCAAACAACTAGCCCAACTTGGTTCTCTTCTACTTTATCAGCACAATGGAATGCTAACTGTTATGATGGGTAACATTGACATGCCTGCTTCTCGCCTCTATGCAGCGAGTCCATGTACCGTATATTAGAACAAGCGAATGTTTGGCACGTGTCCTATGTGAGTATGATGTGCATGTGGCACACATTCCATCCAAAAAGATGTGCCATCAACCTGTGAGAGCGAAGGATCGCCTGCCCAGAGAGCGCTTCCCCGGTTTGTTTACCAGATACTTTGCGCAGACTGCAAGGGTGTTTATATATGGGAGTCAGGAAACTACAAGAAGTGTCTGCTGCGGCATGCCCGTGATGTCAAGATTGAGTGTGTATCTCGACAACATTTTAGCAGAACACGCCATCATGAAGAACGAGATTGATCGAGACACGCAAGAATCATTGCAACAAAAAAAAATGAAAGCATCTCGGCTACATCTGGGATCGCTTATCATACTGACTCCTTGTAACACAGTTAATCTTAAAAAAAATCTAAAACTGATCTGTGCTTAGTCTTTGAAGCAATTACTCAAGCCCATTTAAACAAGCCACTTCTGGTGATGCATTCATTGTGAGCAAGACTCCCATTCTGGAAGCCGAAATGTGACACGTGTGTTTGGACTGGTCAGCGTCTCTCTTGTTTCAAATGTACCGTGCTGACCGAATGGGATTATGGCATGCTGTCAACCTCCATGTCAACGCAGAGTGCATGCGCTATGGGAAATCAAGAAAAAGGAGTGAACAAATTGCAACAAAAAATGACGTAATTTTTAAAGTGGCATGGTTGAGGTTTCCACCGAAAAGCAAACCCTGGCTTGGGAACAAGAGGGCTATTCAAATGCAGCCCAACTATGCTATGGCGTCCTAGACTTTAAGGTGAAGCTCAAGTGTCTTTCTTAGTGTTTTAAAACGTTGGTAGTGTCGGATGGTTAGCAGATATGGATAAGCAAAGCCTAATAAATTGCTTAGGTTGGTCTGTAAAAACTGTGTGAGAGCTGAGCTACGCCATTTTCTGAATAGCCATGCAGGCCGCTTGCCACTCTATTGAAAAGGAGACTGCAGAGGAGGCGCTTCTGGATGACGTGGCCTGTTTGAGCCTATCATTGTGGGGTGAACAGTTATCACCATCACTTGAGGCTTCACCATGGAGATTGGAGGTGTGTAGTATTTGATGACCATTTGTATATTGTGCACCAGTGGTAGCGTAGGTAGGTTGCTTTCTTTCTGGCTTCCTTTTGTGTCATATTATATGTGAATTCTCTTGTTTGTTGCTGAACGATAGAAGAGGAATTTTAAGGGCCCATTTTTTGTTTGCTTTGTTAGACACAACCTTAATGAGAACCTACAGACAATCAAGCCACGAAAAGTGTAGGGGACGTTTTTCCTAGTAATTATGACATACATGTGAAAAAAATTAAAGTGGAGAAAAGAACCTGCAACCTTCTAATAATGCGAATGATGCTCTAGCAATTGAGCTATGGTTGCAGTCGTCCCACTGTCCACTTCATGGGGTATATCTGTGCATTAAAACCAGGGAGTGCTAGCACTGCTCATAGCCGTGATGGCAAATGCGGAACCCCCCCCCCCCCCTTTTTTTGGCCTGATGGCGTCGCATAGCACGTAATCTGTATAGACATGTTTCTAGACAAGTTGTTGCAATGAAGCAGACTATGCAATAGCCATTTACCACAGAACCGCCTAGGCCTTGTGTGGTTGTAACCTTGATTGTGACTTATTCTGCACTGCTTACGATTCGCAGTATATCATGCATAGATGTACGATATACTGTATACATAATATACTTTCACAGATGTGCTCAGAAAGAGCGGCATGATAACAGTGTGGAAGTTCTCTGTCCCGTGGCTTTGTTTTCTTCTCACATTTCATGGCATGTATTTTTTTTGCTGTTCACTAAAATGGATCTGCGAAGCATTATCCAGGAAGTAAATCACTTAATGGTTTCTGAAAGTGCTCTACAACTCCGGAATCATGCTTTATCTCCAGGCAATAACTAGGACCTTGAGTAGCTAAGCATAATTAATGAGTGCCTTTCATTTTTAAAGTTTTGACTACAGTTACGCGTGTGATGAGGTTTATATAAGCTATAAGGTCGTAATGAATAAGGACCGCATGATAAAGCAGTTCAAGGCTGGCAAAGATGGCACAAGCTCTCGCACAGCACCAGTCCTATTGTCGCCCTCTTTCACAGACGTCCCCTTTGTCGTCCCTGTTGTGCCCTTTGGTACATCTGCTCCACTACAATACCCCTGGAGTGAAGTGTAGCCATCCTGGCGACTCGGGGAGTAGGCAGAATGACGGGGTCGTAGTATGACTTTAGACGGTCGACATGTACGGTCTCACTTCCTTGACGGTGGATTGTTTGAGGGGCTTGACAATGTTGTTCACTGGCAAGGTGGCATCAGTGATACGGTACGGACCATGGTACCATGCCAGAAGTTTAGAAGAGAGGCCAGGGACGTGGGGCGGTACCCATAGCCAAACAAGTGAGCCAACAGCAAACGTGGGAGCTGGGTGATGAATGTCGTCATGCAGTGTCTTTTGTCGACCTTGAGCTTCGCTAGTCAGGGAACAAGCCAACTGGCGGCAGTCTTTGGTGTATCGGGCGACTTCAGAAATGTGAGTGCACTCGGAGTCATCAAGTCGGTACAGGAGTATGGTGTCCAGTGGGTGGGAAAGCTCGCGGCCGTACAAAGGAAAGAAGGGGGAAAAGCTGGTAGGCGCTTGCACCGCATTGTTGTATGCAAAGGTAACAAAAGACAGTATGGTGTCCCAGGTGGTGTGGTCGGAAGAGGTATACATCCTTAACGTGTCACCGAATGTGCGGTTTAACCACTTGGTTAGACCATTTGTCTGCGGATGGTAGGCGGTAGATTTCCGGTGAATGATGTTGCATTCAGCGAGGAGGGTTTGGATGACATCCAACACAAACACGACCCCTATGACTGAGTAGTTCCCGCGGAGCACCTTGGCTTAGAACGAAGTTGCGAAGAATGAAAAGAGCAACTTTGCGGGCGGTCACTGCCGGGAGAGCTGCTATCTCAGCATTGCGTGTCAGGTGATTGACGCTGACAGTAATCCGCCGGTTTCCTGAACCACTGTACGGAAGGGGGGCCGTAGACGTCAACACCAACGCGGTCAAACGTGCCTGTAAGGTGTCGCTCTACTACACAAGGGACAAGCTGTATATAGGGTTCGTGGATGAAATCAAGGCTTTGACAGGCACCGATTTGGTTGGAAAGAATCATTTAATAAAAAAGACGAGGACGCCGACCACAAGATGTGGAAGTTTGTATTGACTCTTTGGCGCCCAGAATGTTAGCCTTGTTTACAATGAGGCTCTCGTTCTGCGTGCTGAAACATAACTACATAAGTGTAGAAAGCTGGGCCAGTTGGTATGGATCCATGGAAAAATTGCAGCGCGAAAAACGAGACGATGCACACAGGGAGAACAGACAAGTACAAGCGCTGACTTTCAACTAAGCATATTTAATCGGAAATAAAACATATATGCATCACACCGCCAAACGGTACATGCGCAAACAACACTTGGTCTTCTTTCCTCGCTCAAAACCAAAAGCACACACATGTCACATGTCTCATGTAATCCCAAGATACGAAATTTTCTTATCATGTAGTGTTACCGACGCCTGACTGACACATGCAAGTGACAGCTTAGAAATATGAGCGGCCTCAACAATTTAACGTGCTTTCTGGCTTCTGTGTTTATACAGAATAGAAGAAGAGCCAAAAATAGGAGTGCACCCACAATCGCGGCAATGCATTGATAAATGAGAGCTAGCGGGGCCTTTCAAGGAATTAAAATGCTCCCTTAATCGCACATTAAGGCACCGCCCCGTCTGCCCCACGTAAACGCGGTTGCATGACAGAGGTATTCAATAAACAACGCAGGAGCAGCAAGGTACATAGCTGTGGGCATGCTTAACAGTGCAACCTAATGTTACATCGACCTCTTTGTTCTTTGCGCGGCGGTCCACCTTCACACATAGTCTGCTCAACTTGTTTCGCGCCGAGATCAAAACCCGTACATCGAAGTGGTTGGCAACCTTCTTGAGTCTTTGAGTAAAACCATGAATGTATGGTATCACAGCGACTTTCTTGCCTGTTATTTGGACTGGCTTAGGTTCATTGTTGCCGCCTTTTTTTATTTTCTTAAGTAGCTTCTCGCAGGTAGCAGAGAGCAACTCAAGCGGAAAACCAGCTTGCGTCAATTTGTTCACCTGACAGGTGAAACTAGAAGCCACTAAATGATGACAAGATTTGGTCATCGCAGAGTGAAGGCAGGAAAAAGCAATAGCATTTTTTTACTTTGTGTGGCCTGAACTGTACATCAACAAGGTTTTACCGACCTGTCGGTAAAGTTGACAGGATGCTAGAGACAGTACTTGGTAAGCTCACAACTAAAGTTTTTCGCTATGTCGACGATTACTTAGTTTTCTTTGACAATGATGATTATGACTTCATGGCCGCGAAAATTTTGAGCGGTTTTGAGCAAAATGGTCTTGGGCTAAAATTTACATCTTAATTTTTGAAGGATGACACAATTCAGTTCCTTGATTTAAACGTAGTGTTCACTCTGAATCATGTCTGCTGGCAGTACGCACCCAGGTCGGTAAATCCTTTGTTGAAGTACAGTTCAGGCCACACAAAGTTAGTAAAAAATGCTATTCCTTTTTCCTGCCTTCACTCTGCGATGACCAAATCTTGTCATCATTTAGTGGCTTCTAGTTTCACCTGTCAGGTGAACAAATTGACGCAAGCTGGTTTTCCGCTTGAGTTGCTCTCTGCTACCTGCGAGAAGCTACTATAGAAAATAAAAAAGGCGGCAACAATGAACCTAAGCCAGTCCAAATAACAGGCAAGAAAGTCGCTGTGATACCATACATTCATGGTTTTACTCACAGACTCAAGAAGGTTGCCAACCACTTCGATGTACGGGTTTTGATCTCGGCGCGAAACAAGTTGAGCAGACTATGTGTGAAGTTGGACCGCCGCGCAAAGAACAAAGAGGTCGATGTAACATTAGGTTGCACTGTTAAGCATGCCCACAGCTATGTACCTTGCTGCTCCTGCGTTGTTTATTCAATACCTCTGTCATGCAACCGCGTTTACGTGGGGCAAACGGGGCGGTGCCTTAATGTGCGATTAAGGGAGCATTTTAATTCCTTGAAAGGCCCCGCTAGCTCTCATCTATCAATGCATTGCCGCGATTGTGGTTGCACTCCTGTTTTTGGCTCTTCTTCTATTCTGTATAAACACAGAAGCCAGAAAGCACGTGAAATTGTTGAGGCCGCTCACATTTCTAAGCTGTCACTTGCATGTGTCAGTCAGGCGTCGGTAGCACTACATGATAAGGAAATTTCGTATCTTGCGACTACATGAGACATGTGACAGGTGTGTGCTTTTGGTTTTGAGCGAGGAAAGAAGAGCAAGTGTTGTTTGCGCATGTACCGTTTGGCGGTGTGATGCATATATGTTTTATTTCCGATTAAAGATGCTTAGTTGAAAGTCAGCGCTTGTACTAGTCTGTTCTCCCTGTGTGCATCGTCTCGTTTTTCGCGCTGCCATTTTCCATGGATCACTACATAGTTCGCCATCTTGTGGTCGGCTTCCTCATTTTTTTATTCAGTAGGGTCTGGTGAGTAGTGCCGTAGGCAAGTACGCATAATCGACTTTTTTCAGGCGCATGAGCTCCACCAACGTGTGCGAGCGCTCGTGGGTAGTGCTCATGGTGATGCCGCAGCAATTGCCACGACGAGAGCACAGGTCTCACTCTTTAGTTTTCTGCTCGCGCCAAGCCAGCACTTCTTAGTCAAGATATACATATTCCTGCATAATTCAATCACGAACTTCTCTGTTTAGCTGCAACAGTCTCTCTACGATTTCCATCTGCCTAGTGTTTCCGTGCACGACTGTTGGACTGGATGAGCAGGCCCAAAGCTTCATTTTCTTTTCTTTTTTATTGCTAGCATGCCCTATGGCATCAGTTAAATAAAAAGGTATGACTTTGTTTCCTACATGTAGTCTAGGAGCAGTCTGTCCAATTTGCAAATGCACTTGCAATCAATGTCCTTCGACACTGTCAATGAGCACAAAGTGAGATTCTGAGATTTAAAGTGGTTGCGAAAGTGAGTAGTTGTCATTTAGTAAAATAAGGCACACATTGATTGTTACCTTTGGTGAGAGCGTGCACGTTGCTCTCATTGTAGGTGATATATGACAGGCTTGTATCACCCTTTGATGACACTAACTGCAGCTGTTGCATTTTACCTAGTCATAGTCAAGAGTTCGACAAAAGTGTGGTCTGAAGAAATTATGTGGGTGTTTTGGAACCGCATATGGGTTCCTTGTTCACGGAACTGTAGTGGTAGTCGGCAATTATGTAGCCAGTAGGTCACGCAATGAGCGCGCGTAAATGGCAGGCATAGTTCCTGTTGTCTTATTCTAGGAGCCGACGGGATGACACATGCTTTTCCTTTGTGATGATAGTAGCATTATCCCAGAATGGTGTAATTATAATATTACGCACGACCAGCAATGGCGTTCGTCATGTTACTTATTAGTCATGTCACGTTGGTGCTCCTTGAGGTGTCGGGTTAACTTTCCTGTTTCGACAATATTCACTTGACAGCAATCAGAGCACAGTATCTTATATACTACACCTGGGAATGATTCACACGACAGCCTGTCTTTTACATTCATGAGCTGCTTCCGGAGCTTGCTAGTTGGGACGTGAGCAGTGCCAAATTGTATCTTGTTTTCAAGGGACAGGACGTCACACTGAGTGAAGACGACACTGTGGTCTCGTTCGACGTCACGTCACACTTTACAGGTGTCCCAGTGGACTTGGCTGTAACCATGTGCGAAGAAGCCCTAAAAGCAGACAGTGGTCCTCCCTAGTCGCAGCCCCTTTGATGTCTTCGAACTTAGCGAGTGGCTGCGGTTTTGTCTCAGCAACACATATTTTTCGTATGGTGGCATTTACCAGCAAACGCATGGTACGGCGATGTGAGCGTCAATATCAGTCACTACAGCTAATCTAGTAATGGCAGCCTTGGAGGGAAAGGTCCTGGCAATGTTCACTCCAGCACCCAAAGCGTTTAACCGGTACGTCGATGACTGCTTCTGCATTTTGAAGAAGCGAGACATTTAACACTTCTTGCACTGCCTGAACGCCCAGAATGCGAACTTACAGTTTACCGTTGCACACGAGAAGGACAACATGCTGCCTTTTTTGGATGTTAAGGCGTGACGGGATGGGGGCTCCCTTGCCTTCTAAGTATACAGGAAGCCCACGCACTCAGGTCGTTATCTCAGTTTTAATTCGCATCATCCCATCAGCCACAAGACATTTGTAGTGTCATCCTTGGTAACACGGGCCGTACGGGTCAGCTGAGATCGCGATGCACTAAAGAAGGAACAACGGACGATCCACCGGGAGCTAAGCCGCAATGGCTATCCTGATTGTTTTGTCTCTAAAGCTGGAAAGCGGATGCTACAATCAAGCTCACAGAGCAGCGCGACAACTTGTGCACATGCAGCCACACCTTACGTCGAAGGAATCAGCGAGCCACTTTCACGCGTATTTTCAAGATAGGATTTGCGCATTGCGCATGTCTTGACCAGCAAGCTCCAGAACCAGCTCGTGAATGTAAAAGACAGGCTGCCAAGTGAATCGTTCCAGGTTTAGTGTATAAGATACCGTGCTCTGAATGTCAAGTGTATATTGGTGAAACAGGAATGTTCTCCCGACGGCTCAGGAAGCACCAACGTGACGTGACTAATAACAGTCACACGACGAACGCCATTGCTGAGCATGCGGATGACCATAATCACACCATTGAGTGGGATAATGCTACTATCATCGCCAAGAAAAACAATGTGTCATCCCGCCGGCTCCAATGAATGGGACAACAGGAACTATGCCGGCCATTTACGCACGCTCGTTGCATCACCTACTGGCTACATAATTGACGATTCCAGTCCAGCTCAGTGAAGAAAGACCCCGTATACGGTTCCGAAATGTCAGATAATTTCATCAGTCTCGGTCAGTGACACTATTTCATCGCATTTTGCGAACGACGGTTGTGTTTTCATGTGTTGGCTTACCGGTGACCATGCCGTAGATATATGTATAGTTAGTAATGAGCAATATCAGATGGAACACTGAAATTACCTTTTAAAGGCCATAGCGGCAAAGTGCAGGTGGTAGGCACAAAGGTGTTCATAACACCATATGCCCTAGTGGAAATATATCTCTTGCAATTTTGTACACCACGTTCATATTAGTATGTTACAAGTAATCGTTAAGTAAACATGAATTTGGTGTTCCAGCTCACATTGCTCTTGATAGTGCATCGTCTACAACACTATAATGCGTGCTGATACCGTCATGACGTACTATCGTACTATGCCGCTAAACTGCTACATTTGATATGCATCCGCACCGTAATACCTACACTTAGTACGTTAGCCCTTTTACATTTCATGCATGCATGGGCCGGTACTGTAAAGAAAGTCGGAGTGGGGCGGTGGGGTTTGAACAGAATGTCGCCTAATGTTGCAATTTAGAAGAATGCCTTTCCCATGTCTCATATAGAGTTCATGTATGCAGGAGGTTTGATGTACGTTTCAAGAAAGATATCCATACCGGTCTGCACAGTGACAAATTTTAAAATAGTTTTTGTTCTACCATGATGTTTACACATAGTGACCGCACGGGGTGCCCCAGGAAAAAAAATGCGCGAGACCCGTCCTGTCTCTGTAGCTCCCCCTAACAAAGCGTTATTAATTGCAATAGGTGAGAAAATATTGTGAATACCATTTAGCAAAGTCGCAAAAGTTTATTCCTTGTGAAGCTGCGGCGCTACTAGCAAACAGTTCGAGGCCAGCATGCGGCCCCCGGGGCCACTGGTTTAAGACCCCTGCCTTAGAGGTTTGCATTTGTTTCCACTGTCACATATGGACTCATTCAGAGAAGTCTGCTGTCTTCTTATGCTCGCTTTGTTTTTCTTGGGGTTGTTGAATTGCCGGGGTGGTCGTGCAAGCGTAGTGCGAGTGTGCTGCATTTGCTTAGTTATTTCATGCCTTCAGCTGTCCGTGCCAACACTCGCTTACGTTGATTACATTTTCGTAGATGATGCAATTCTCACGTCTGAGGTTCTATATGTCTACTAGAACATGGCTGAGTGTGCCAATGCGAGTGCCAGCCACCGGTGGGGAAATGTAGGAGTTCGTAAAAAAATTACACCATCTCCCGCTAAAGGGAACCATGTGTAGATGTGAAGCAGGCGGCGCTAACGCTTAGACTGGCGGCGGCGTTGACGCTGGCGCTCATTGCAGCGTTGCGCAGGAGAGAAAACTGGGGAGGCGCAAAGCACGCAGTGATGGAGCGGTGTTTCCTACTGGAACATGCCAATCGCTGCTAATGGGCAATGAGAGACAGAAGACTCCGACTGGACACAGAGACCCGCAGTCCGCTTTTAGTTAACGCGGACGCTGCGAATTTTTATTGTTCAACAACGCGCAGGAGAAATCTCCCACCGGCACCACCTTGGAGGTGAAGATCCATTGCCATATATACGGGGTGGCCAGTGAACGGTTGTGCAGCGCGAGCAGTCGGTTTTTTCAACCAAGAAACTCGCTAGCAGACGCTGCCTGCGTCGGCGTCGCGAGGCGAGAAAGAGGGGGCGGGGAGCGTAGGAGAGGAGAGAGAGGGGGGGGACGCGCATGCGCAGTGGGAGTGTGGACGCCGCGGGCAGGTATGTCTATAGGAGAGAGGGGGGAGCGTAGGAGAGGAGAGAGAGGGGGGGACGCGCATGCGCAGTGGGAGTGTGGACGCCGCGGGCAGGGATGCCTAGAGGAGAGAGGGGGAGCGCAAGAGGGGAGAGAGGAGGGGAGGCGCATGCGTAGTGAGGGTGTGGTTGCCGGGGGGGAGGGATGCCTAGAGGAGAGAGAGGGGGAGAGGAGGTTTTTTTATTTTTATTTTTTTTAAAGGGTTTGCGCATGCGCAGTAAGGGTGGTCACGCCGGCACACCACCACCACCACCACCACCACCGGATTAAGCTTCGCCATAAGATGCTTCACATCTAAAAGCAGGGGTCATTTTCTTGGACGATCGCTTTTGGGGATACGTTCACTTTGGTGAGCTGTTCAGTCATCTACTATGAGCCACAGCACTCCGACACTTTGCCAACAGTGCTGTGTTATCGCTCAGAGACACTGACTGACACACCTGGTGACAAATATCGCGGCGGTATTGTCAAAAGTGAGCGCTTGCCGGGTTTTCGCCATGGTGGCACTAGATTTATTAAGAGGATGTGAAACTGCAGGTGCTCGAGAAGCTTTTCATGCTTATCTGCGATGAGTAAATGCTGCGGGAAACTTTGCTGTTTTTTTTTTCAAGCGTACAAATTCAAATTAAGTTCTGTGCAGTTCAGCACTATACATTTTTTTTCTCATTTGGCCTGTTTTTGAGCTCTTGCATATCCCAGCCCTTCAGTTCATTTCTTACGGTTCCTTCAAAGACGAATCAGCGGGGTTCTGCTATATGTGTTTCACTTCAAAGTGTAGTTCAGAGCTTTCGAAACTGAGCACCTAGTTTTTGTCATCAGGATGAAGTAATCAGCGCTGTTTGCTGAAGAAATAATTTTTGGTTTGTGTGTGTGCAGGTTGACCTGGCTAATGGTGTGATGCTCTCAAGGGCTGCCGAGAGTCGGCTCATGGGAGTTCAAAAGGACTTCCATTTGGTTAAGTGGTCCACCATCACAATATGGTCGACAGAGGCCCGCACACGTAGGAGCTTCACGGGAACTCTGTCAGACCGTTTTGCTGTGAAAGGCGGCCAGAAGCCTGCACAGCAGCCATTGTCCCCACAAAAAAAGGAAGCATAGAGAGGTTAGTGAGGAAGCTCACATATTTCTGTAGTGTGTATTTTTTCTGTCATGTATGCATATCGTTTTATAACTTGTTACCAGTTTGGCGACTACAGTGCCCTGTTTATAAGCACAGCTGCAAGTTTATTTCCAGCCAAAGAATGTACATCCGTCAGCACACTTAACTGGAAACGCTCCGACTCGGGGCCTTTACTCGCTTCGACTGATGCCAGCGCTCCCAGCGTTGGACACGATATGTTTGCTGCAGCCAACAGTAGATGGAGCGTGGGTCGATTTCACTAGTAAATTTCTCTTTCACGTCTGCCTGACTAGTGGGTTCAATGCACTCACCTGGCAGGTTCATTTTCGCCATGTTTCTCGTGGCTACGTTCCACGCATGCTCATAAAATTCGTTGCCGTATGCTTCTCTCTGCAATCAACCATTGGGTGCGACAGCTAAAACACCTTTCGAGTTAGAAATCACAGCTGCTGTTCGAAAGAAATGATATATTGTAAAATCGGATCAAATGCTTGTAAATGTTGTTCACCACATTTCAGATTTATTGATTGCGCAACATTTACAAATGTTATGAACGTGCGTTTCCTCTGCTTTTCCTATACATCATTAATTTCGAGCGGCAGCTGCGATTTCAAACTAGATAGGGGCATGAGCTGTTGCACGCAATGGTTCATCGCCGAGATAAGCGTATGGCAACGAATTTCATGGGCCCACGTGAGAACGTAGCCACGAGCAAAATGTGGCAAAAACGGACCTGCCAAGTGAGTGTATTCGACTTGCCTGTCAGGCAGAAGTGAAATGGAAATTTACTAGAGAAATCGATCTGCACTCCGTCTGTCATTACCTGCAGCAAACATACCGTCTCCAGTGCTCGGTTGCGTTAGCTTCAGTTGAAGCGGATCGAGGCCACGCAGTGGAGTTAAAGGGATACTGAACCAAAATTTGAAAACACTGAAATTCAACTCGGACGACACGACTGTTCCTATACACAGCGTTTATTTCACGTAATTTCGAGCATTTGGCCGTATTTTTAGTGGATTGTGAGAGTGCGGCGGCTGCACGTCCTGCCTTGCCACTTCCCTTTGTCCACCTCTCCGCCTTGTCCCCACATGGGAGGCAAAATAGCACTTCTTCCTCAGAAGCCACTTCAGTTACCGAGCGTGTCGCGAGCGCGTAAAGATGCAAGGTGCGAGTGACAGTGGTTCCACAAGTGGTGATCTTGACTTGAGAGTTCGAGAAGCCTCCAAAACGGAGGGCTCTCGGCTTCAGGTGCTGCCATTTTGCTGACATGCCGAAGCGTAGCAACAAAGCAGTCCTGGTCTCATAGTTACTATCCTTGAAGTGTTCGCAGCACAAAAGGTCTCGGTTTGTAGGCACCCACGTTTGCTGCAATGGGTGCGCAGCGCGAACCCATATCCTTTGAATCTTCGGCTCTGTCGACAAGGTATGACAGGGCTTGCCTCTCCCGACGCTGCTTTTCGCACACCCTAGCTCAGAGCGACGTTGAGGCATTCTACGCTGTGCGAGGTGCTTCACCGTTCACATTACGTAGCAGCACACAACACAAATGGCAAATTCGTAGACGTGGGCACAAGCTCTGTTTAGAAAAACAAACGGCCGCGAGCGCGGCTATGGCGTTGTTGGCTGCCGGTTGAGAACACGGCTTGCAATGTTGATTGGTAAGCGATTTTGCAGTAAGCACGGTTGGTGAGTCAGTATCCGGCGGGTTTCGTGTAACTTCCTCTCTAGTTCATGCCGCAGCCACTAGACGCGCCAATTGGCGAAAAATGCATTAAATTCACTATTTTCTGCTAGTCTCTGGCTGAAGTGAAGGTTGTTTCAACAAACCTCAGCACCCAGTTTTTCAGTAGGGCTATTTATCTCGGCGACGAAATTTTTGTTCAGTATGCTCACATGCCTAATGGGTGAAATGCTCAAATGCATGTCTACTTGCTTTTGCAGGTAACTGCATTCAAAAATGATTTGATATTGTTGAAATTTAGATGGCATCTGCTGCATGTTCTTCACTGTCCGGAATGTTTTGTGGAAGGAAAACCTCAGCTCTGATATTATCCATCATTGCACTGACATTCCAGCCGTTGCAGTTTCTTGTGGTGTGAGCCTTCCCGAAGTTATTCCTAAAAGCATTAAACGTGCATTGTGCATTTCAGCTTTGTAAGAAGTTAGGTGACAATTGGTTGGAACGGTAGTCCTACCTTAGTTCCTCTGTTGGTAGTTAGACTGTATAAGGATTACATAGCAGAATCTTTGCAAATGTATATTTAGTGCTAGTGCTTCCTTAGTGGGCCTAGTCAGCTGCCGTAGTTCATCGATAGGCATTTCTTAATGAACAGAAATGGATCTGAAGTCAGCACAAATCTGCAACAAACATATTGAACTTAAGTTATCAAATTAGGGAATCTTGTAATGAATTGTTTCTCTTTTTGCCCTGCAGTGCTGCCGAAAGCCTTTTGGAAAAGGAAGCGAAGCAGGTCGCCCTGAACATCAGGTTTCTGGTGGTCACAGAAGACCAAGCTGAGACGAGGACAGAAAAAATAAACAGAGAAGTCATTTTTCAGTTCTAAACACTGTGCAAGCCTGTTGTTTTTGCCCATGGCCACGTAAAACTTCATGTTTTCATCCACAATGCATTTAATAACAGAAAGAGGGATTACACGAGGTCCCGTCATGCAAAAACACACCACCCGGTTCTTACCAAAACACGCCAGCCCGGGTCCCACCAGAACACGCCAGCCCGGGTCCCACCAAAACACGCCAAACCGGTCGTATACGCCAGACCGTCAGAAACCGTGTCTGAATTCCCGCTCTGGCGGAAACGGGAAAAATACGGCAGACACGGACTGGTGTTTTTTTTCGACTGGGCCGTACGGATTTCTCAGAAAGAAAAGCCTCTTAGTTGCCGAAAAATTCGTCCTGGTCCGGGGTTCGAACCCGGGACCAACGCCTTTCCGGGGTGGTCGCTCTACCAATTGAGCTAACCAGGAAACTAGTGGACGCGGATAACGGGGGGACGCGGTCTCTGCCGGAGGCAAGTTATCTTTTCGTGCACTTTCCTTTCTTCACATTTACATTCAAATTACTTCTAATAGCTTCCCCTATACTTTCCTTGGCATCTTTGTCTGTTAGTTCTCATTAATACTGTGTTTAACAAAACAAACGAGCCCTTAAGTTGGCAATTCTTTCCTTCATTCATAACGAGGGTCTCGTTCTGGCACACTTAATGCCTTCAGGTGGTATGCGAGGGATTATTAGCCAGCTGCCCGCTCGTAATAAGATCACGTACTACGTGACGCCTACAGGCAACAAAAGAGTGTTTCACTCTCGCCGTAATGGCAACAGGCGGCGCTGACTGACGCTCCCACGTTTAAGTACACATATATACCCTATAAAGTGGACGGAGGGATGACCGCCACCGTAGCCCAGTGGTAGAGCATCAGACGCGTGATTCGAAGGTCGCAGGTTCGGTCCCTGCCGGTGGCAAGTTATCTTTTCGTCCACTTTATTTTCTTCACATTTACATTACAATTACTTCTAATAGCTTCCCCTATACTTTCCTTGGCATCTTTGTCTGTTAGATCTCATTATATATATATATATATATATATATATATATACATATACACATAAAGGACAACTACTAATAAAAAATAAATAGTAATAGGTAAACAGAGCTTAGTGCTACACAGAAATCAATTTATTAACCTGACTGAACTCAAAGGTATTTCAGTCATGGTTCATAAAAATCACTAAAAACAACTCAACCCATTGCAAAAGAAATCTGCTGTCATTTTGCATTCATGGCATAAGCACAACAAAAGCAAGGGAAACGATGCCTTGAGTGTACTGCCCGTCTGCGGCCACTCCCACACATCAGTCCTATGCAACCAAAAGAAAGCACAAGGCCTTCATCACCAAAGAAGACCCGCCTTCTGTCACTCGCCCCACCTGGTCTTGGAAAGAAGTTAAAGGTTGCACTTCAGCATCTTCATTGTCATTCCCGCTGACGAAGGCATTGAGCTGATTCGAAACCGTTTCGAAGTAAACCCATTTTTTCATTGGAGCCTTTCGAAAGTCGTAACCAGACAAGCAATTCTGCTAACATGTGTTGCTGTAAAAAAAGAAAACCATTACATACGAGTGACACGATCCCTTCAAATAAGTTAAAAAATGTCGGAAATGAATGGTACATATCTAAGTCTATATTTATGTCATGCTGATTGGAACACTGTCCTGCGCTGCAGATGGTGCATACACGTGGCAGCCTTCGCTGTTTGTCCCCATTCCGGGAGCATATCCTACGGGATGCCCCGCTTCCTGATTCAAACGCACCCACTCCTCACTACGGTGCGTCGTGGAACCGTGCATTGGAGTCCTCAAGGCCTGGTGTTCGGTGACTGCCGAGGTACAGAGCACTGTACTTTGGCCCTGTTATGAGCGCTGTGTGGCCCACAACCGAAAAAGCTCCTACCGGCTGGACCCTGTGCCCGACTACCTGGGAAAGTGCCACAGAACCGAGCTGCAGTAGTGTGCAGAACGCGCTACCTCTTGTGCAGTGCTTTCTCCCCCTTGCTGGCGTCCCTCTGAGAGACACTGGAAGCGTCCCTCAGCGACGCTGCACGCGTTGGGACAGCATAGGTGCGCCCTCCTCCTCCTAGCGTCTCGGCGCTTATAAAAGGCCGGCGCATCTAGCGTCGTGGCTGCTTCTTTGTCCACGTGTTGTAGATACGTCGGTCTCTTTTTAAAATAAACGTTTTTTTCTTTTATGGCTGCCTCTTGCCTTGCCACTGCCTGGATGTTCCCAGCCCAGTCCATTGGCCCTCGCGTCACGCTACCCAAGAGACCCTGGGGCCTCTCGTAACAACTGGATGGCAGCGGCGGGATTGCAGTGGATATTGCAACTTGCACCAGCCGAACCGTGGACCTTGGAAGGAAGCCCATGACTGCAGCTACGTAAGTGTCGGACTTTTCCCTTTTGAGATTTGCCAGGCTTTTAAGGATAGCTTTAAAGCCAAAGCTGGCAGGTTTTCTTTATCAATATTCAGCCCTCTTTGCGTGATAGCACTTGGTGATAATTGATAAAGAATAGATAGGGAGAAGAGTTCACGGTCGTAGCTGGTCATGGATCTCAATTCTCTACGCAAGCCTGATTTGTTGTTGCTATGCGCGGAATTGGGAGTGGAAGTGGGGAGCGCTATGCGGAAGCCGCAGATCATTCAGGCATTACTTGCCTTGGAAGCAGATGACAGCGAGCTTCTAGAATGTTGGCAAATTGTTAACAAGCGCCAGGCAAACGAGGAAGAGCCGGGCTGAAGAGAAAGAGCGTCAGGCAAACGAAGAAAAGAGGCGTGCTGATGAAAAAGAGAGACTATTGCTTGAGCTCGAATTAAAGCGCTTAGAGCTGGAACTGCAGAAAGCGAAGGCGGCTAGCATTGAAGCGCGCCTCCCAGTCTCAGAAGCACGAGAAAATTTTAGTATGAAGGATCTGATGCAGCCCTTCCAGGTAGGAGAGGACATTGGAATGTTTCTCGTGAACTTCGAACGGACCTGCCAAAGAATGAAGTTCAATAAGGCGTCATGGCCACAGCGCCTGTTAACAGTGTTGCCTTGTCAGGTAGCGGACGCGATGGGGAGGCTTAGCGCAGAGGAGTACGAGGACTACGACGTTGTAAAATTGAGTCTCCTTAAGAGGTATCGCCTGTCTCCAGAGGCGTTTCGCCAGCGTTTCCGGAAAGCCACCAAGTTGAAAGACGAGTCGTACGTTGAGTTCGGCTACAACTTCAAGCTCAACTTCGTTGAATGGCTGAAAAGCGCGGAGGTTTATGGAGACATGGCGAAGGTTGTCGAATGCCTCTGCCTCGAGCAGTTTTACAGCACGATTCCCGACCGAATGCGTTTATGGATCCTCGACAGGCCTGACGTAACCACGGTTGAAAAAGCGGCCAAGCTCGCGGAGGAATTCTCGTAGCGCCATGCATCGCAGCCAAGTGAAGGGCGGACGCTCGACGCGTTTCCGAAGCAAGGCGTGGAGAATAGGTCCCCAAAGCTTTTCAGGCGCAACGGTAACGCGGAAGGTGCAGAACCGGAGAAGGAACTTGAGCAGATGCTTCCTAAAGCTCCTATTAACGAGGGAAAGAACGAACAGTTTGAAGCGCAGAAGCCCATAACGTGGTATAAGTGCCTTCAACCAGGCCACCTTGCCTCTGGTTGCCGAAATCAGCGTCTAGTATTATCCTATGTCCGCGCCGACGCTGAGAATTTAGGGCTGCTTAAGCCATTCATAAAAGAATTTATAGTGAATGGAAAGCGCTGCATAGCTCTTAGAGATTCCGCAGCCACCGTGGATGCCGTTCATCCATCTTACGTCAGCGCCAAGGACTTCACTGGCGAGTGTGTATGGATACGACAGGTGGTGCAGGAGCGCAGCGTTTGCCTGCCTCTCGCGCGCGTCAATATCGAGGGGCCCTTTGGGGCGTTTACTACTGAGGCTGCGGTTTCGGCCAGACTTCCAGCTCAGTACCCCTTCCTATTTTCTAATCAATCAGAGATGCTCCTCAGGAAAATGGGAACTTGTTTTGAACAGGTGGAAGTTTGACCGCGTACCCGCTCAAAAGCTCGAGAAATTCCTAGGCAGCTAAATTATGATACTCCTGCCTTTATAGATGCATGCGACGCATCCCCGCAGCACGCGAATAGCCCGACGCTAGAAAGTGTTGCCGATCCTGACGCCCGAACTAGAACTGTTGATAGAACTGATGCGGCGTCTCCGGAGGTGGAAAATGAGGCGTTTCCAGGAGCGCCCGGGTTTTTGTTGCCGCCGTTGTGTAGAAATTTTAAAGGCTTGCTCTCGGTCGGCAAGGTTCGGTTTGCGCAAGATCTGGAGTCAGACAGAACAATCCTGAATCGGCAGAACTCCGTGTGCGAAGCAATTTCTAAGAAACATTGTGACTCTGCAAAAGAGGAATCGCATGTTGTTCCGCCTGTATCGAAAAAGGTGAGGCGTCGGCATCGACGAACTAAGAAAAAAAAATTTATCAGGCAAAAACGTTCTTCGCTTCAGCCTCGCATTGCAGCCATTCAGATTCGAAATAAGATTAAAGGAAAATGAACGGTTATGCAGATGGCTCAAGTCGCTGCTTCGAAAAACAAGTGTGCATGAATGTATTACAGTCTACAATGTTTTGCAAAATGTAGTTAGTTTGTAGAAAAAGTATTTGGACAAAGTAACTTTGAAAATTGAGGTCCTGGCTGATGCGCTGGGCAGTTGATTCTTGTTCCTATTGCCTGCCAACTTTACTGATTGTTTTAAAATGAGCCTGGCAGGTCTTTGGGTGAATTGTCTGGCGCTTTCGGGCTACTTTCACCGGGGTATCTCCAGTGAAGCTACCATCAACGTGGCCCTGCATCTGAAAGTGAACCGCGAGACCAGAACAATTCCGAGTTTTTACAACCGTCGCAACAAAAGGGAAGCCAGCCATTCAGCTATGTGTGTTGATGAGTGTTGCTGTGTCGCCTTATCGTGGTGCAGTTTCTAGGACGACAACTGTGCCGAGGCCGACCCCGACTCCAAGCGTAGCCAGCAACGTACGCATCGGACTTCCGCAAGTATCCCTCCGGACAGTGGCTGCTGACCCCTGTACATCGGGACAACGTTACCCCGGCGGAGAAGCTGTTATGAGCGCTGTGCGACCCACAACCGAAAAAGCTCCTACCGGCTGGACCCTGTGCCCGACTACCTGGGAAAGTGCCACAGAACCGAGCGGCAGTAGTGTGCAGAACGCGCTACCTCTTGTGCAGTGCTTTCTCCCCCTTGCTGGCGTCCCTCTGAGAGACACTGGACGCGTCCTTCAGAGACACTGGAAGCGTCCCTCAGCGACGCTGCACGCGTTGGAACAGCATAGGTGCGCCCTCCTCCTCCTAGCGTCTCGGCGCTTATAAAAGGCCGGCGCATCTAGCGTCGTGGCTGCTTCTTTTTCCACGTTTTGTACATACGTTGGTCTCTTTTAAATGCGAAGCATTTCTTAGCGAACTTCGGCGACTTTGAGCGTATCTATCTATCTATCTATCTATCTAGCCGCCTACGACTTGGTGCTCTCCTGGCCGTATCGTTAATGGGATTTATACCAAAATTGGTATGGCATAACATGACTGTATGACAAACATGAATGACTGGTCATATCATGAAAAACATGACTAACTTGTCATGAAAAGCATGATTTACATGCCATGGCCATAGTGCTCCTGAGGCCACTTTCTTAACTTGATATATCCGAAAATTGGTACGATGAGACATTTCTGCATGACCAACATAAATGATAGGTGGTAATATGAAAACCATGACCTGCATGTCATGTACAACATGATTTACATGCCACGCTCATGGCGCACTGACGGCCGTTTCGCTAGCTTGATATACACCAAATTTGGTATTGAGTGACGTGACTGTATGACGAACATAAATGCCAAGTGGTCATATGGAAATCATGACATGTCATGTGCAACATGACTTGCATGCCACGCTCATGGCACGCTCGCGGCCGCTTCGCTAGTTTGATATACACCAAATTTGGTATTGAACGACGTGATTGTATGACGAGCATAAATGAGAAGTGGTGGTATAAAAATCATGACATGTCATGTGCAACATGACTTGCATGCCACGCTCATGACACTCTCGTGGCCGTTTCGCTAGCTTGATATACACCAAATTTCGTATTGAGTGAAGTGACTGTATGACGAGCATAAATGACAAGTGGTAATATGGAAATCATGACATGTCATGTGCAACATGACTTGCATGCCACGCACATTGTACTCCCTGGCCGTTTCGCTAGCTTGATATACACCAAATTTTTAAGGCGAACGCCTTTAATGTCTAATACTCCCGTCCGTCCGTCCGTCCATCCGTCCCTCCAGCCGCGCCTTGGGACGGTGCCAGGTGGGCGCCGGGGGGCGCAAACGGACGCCGGTCGCGTTGGACTCTACAGCGCTCGCGCTTTGCTTGCGTAGCGTCGCTACGCCCGGCGTCTCTAATCGTGCAAGGAGGGAGACGCGCGCATCACATTCCATTCTGACCGACCCCGTTTCATTGTGCACAGGCGTTCGAGGAAAACACTTTGGCAGTTTTCGAATAGCGTACGCAAAGTTTGCGGGTGTTGCGGTGCATGCGTCGTACGCTCACCTCTTGCGGGCTCCCGTTAAGTGACGCCCGCAACGCTACGCCCGCAGCGCCCGCAAGCTTTGTGTACGCTGTTCGAAAACTCCCTATTGACAAAGTGTCCGTCAGTTTAAACGCTGGAACGCGGATGGCGTCTGCACGATGCGCAAAGCGCGAGAATGCGAACGCATGCGAAACGGAGGCAGATTGGTCTCGCGTCTCGCTGCGATTTGAGGTAAAAAATTAAGCGAACATAAGTGGCAGGTGGTAAAATGAAAATCTTGGCTTGCATGTCATCTACAATGCCATTTCCATGCCACAATGATGGTGCGCTTGCGCCCAGTTCGCTAGCTTGATATACACCAAATTTTGTATTGCGCGACGTAACTGTGTGATGAACACAAATGACACGTCCTAACATCTAAATAATGACATGCATATAATGTACAGCATGATTTGCTTCTTGCTGGCTGCTTCGCATTACATTGATTACCACAGTGCGTGGGATCTGCCGGTTTTTTAAATTAAACGTTTTTTTCTTTTATGGCTGCCTTTTGCCTTGCCATTGCCTGGATGTTCCCAGCCTAGTCCGTTGGCCCTCGCGTCACGCTACCCAAGAGACCCTTGGGCCTCTCGTAAGAGCCCACTGTTCGCGTCAAAAAAATTTAAAGGGCACTTTGTACATTCCAAAGTGTGTTCGGCGAAATCTTGTGGCCATTCGACCGACTATGCCATGTCTTTTTTCTTTTACACTCTCAGTGGCATAAGACACAAACCTAATGGGTGCGTGTTTTCTTCTTTAATTTTTTACCGCGAATCGCAGCGAGACGCGAGACTCATCTTCCTCCGTTCGCATGCGTTAGTATTTTCTCGCGCTTTGCGCATCGTGCAAACGCCATCCGCGTTCCAGCTCTTAAGTTGACGGACCCTTTGTAAATTGGAAAGTGTATTCCGTGAACGCCGGGGTCCATTGAGACGGCGTCGGTCAGAATGATTGCAAACTCTGGTCACAGCGACGCCACGCAAGCAAAGCGCGAGCGCTATAGAGTCCGACGCGACCGGCGTCCGTCTGCGCATACCGGCGGCCACCTGGCTCAGTGCCAGAGCTCGGATGGACGGACGGACGGACATGGACGGATGAACGGACGGACGGACAGACGGATGAATGGACGGACGGACGGACGGACGGACGAACGAACAGACAGACAGACAGACAGACAGACAGACAGACAGACAGACAGACAGACAGACAGACAGACAGACAGACGGACGGACGGACGGACGGACGGACGGACGCCGGACGAAGGTCGGACGGACACCGGACGGACGTGAGCATGAGACATTAAAGAATTTCGCCTTAAAGATTACACCATCCAGCTTAGCGCAAGGTAGCAGTTACATTTCAATGGGACGGTAACAATGAAAACAGAAATAAATAAGTGGGTGTGGCAATATCGCACAACCTTCGCCTGGCCAGATCATTCAAGCGAGTGCGCCTTAAAAAAGATTTTCTGTACGACATAATTTCTTTGCTTGCGGTAAAGCATAAATGAAGCAGTGCTTTCTGGGAGTATACACTTAAACAACAACAACAACAAAAAAAATACACACTCTCCCGCTAAAGGGAACCATGTGTAGATGCGAAGCAGCGGGCGCTTACGCTTACACTGGCGGCGGCGTTGACGCTGGCACTCATCGCAGCGTTGCACAGGAGAGAAACCTGGGGGGCGCAAAGCACGCAGTGATGGACGGTTGTTTCCTACTGGAACATCCCAATCGCTGCTGGGCAATGGGAGACAGAAGACTCGGACTGGACACAGAGACCCGCAGTTCGCTTTTAGTTAACGCGCACGCTGCGAATTTTTCATCGTTCGGCAACGCACAGGAGAAATCTCCCACCGGCACCACCTTGCAGGTCAAGATCCATTGCCATATATACGGGGTGGCCAGTGAACGGTTGTGCAGCGCGAGCAGTCGGTTTTTTCAACCAAGAAACTCGCTAGCAGACGCTGCCTGCGTCGGCGTTGCGTGGCGAGAGGGGGGAGCGTAGGAGAGGAGAGATGGGGGACGGGACGCGCATGCGCATTGGGGGGTGTGGTTGCCGCGGGGGGGGATGCCTAGAGGAGAGAGATGGGGGGAGGGGACGCGCATGCGCAGTGAGGGTGTAGACGCCGCGGGGGAGGGATGCCTAGAGGAGAGAGAGGGGGAAGCGTAGGAGAGGGAGGGGCAGGGGACGCGCATGCGCAATGGGGGTGTTAGCGCCGCGGGAGGGATGCCTAGAGGAGAGAGGGGGGAGGGGACGCGCATGCGCAATGGGTGTGTAAACGCCGCGCGCGGGAGGGATACCTAGAGGAAAGAGAGGGGAAGCACAGCAGAGGAGGTGCGTGGGGAGGGTTTGCGCATGTGCAGTAAGGGTGGTGAGGACGCACACCACCAGCACTACCGCCGGACGGACGGACGCCGGACGGACACCGGACGGATGGACACCGGACGGACGGACACCGGACGGACGTGAGCATGAGACATTAAAGGCTTTCGCCTTAATTACATTTAATTAACGAGAACATTTAATCAAGAATTAAAGTGAAAACTATATGTGTACACAAAATTACACTTTGTAAAAAGTTCACTGCACACGGTGAACCACTCCTAATTACAACCAAAACGTAAGTTCAATTATCTAAACTAGAGAGTCTAGCTATAACGCAGCTGAGCGGCCGAGTGGAGAAGAACCCGAGTTCAGTCTGACCAAAACACGGATGCTTGACTGCTCGAGTTGACGTGGGCTGGCTGGCGACGATGATACAGGGGCGGCTGGTGGGCGAGACGTTGAGATGCCAGGGGCAGACGGGGACACGGATGAACGGACGGACACGGACGGGCGGATGGATGAACGGATGGACGGATGGGCGCGGACGGACAGACACGGGTGGATGGACGGACGGACGGACGCAGGACGGACGTGAGCATGAGACATGAAAGGTTTTCGCCCTAATATCGTCGAAGTACGCGTGGCGCTTCACGACGTCGGGCTTCGGCGGAAGCTGTCCGAGCCAGACGACAACCCTTGCACAGAACTCGAATGAGAAGATGCGGACCTTTACAACAACGATAGCGACGATCCGACAACAGTAGGCGGGTACGCAAAGGCGGGATCACCTTTTGCAGTGGTTCACAGCTTGGTACCCCCGCATGTGAGGGGGCTTATATTCCTGCGAGATGTGCACATAAACATGAAACACAATCGCTCCTTTTTTGTGTGAAGTAGACACTTGCACTGTGTTCGATCCTGCACCTATCACCTGTACTTGTGTTCAGCAGTAATTACACACTGACACAAGCTTATTTCTTGTGCACGGCTAAGTAGCCGCTTGCCTTGAGTTTCATATGATACCTATCACCTCTACGAGTGTTCTTGCAGGCATTCTGTTCTGACAAAAACATGGTTGTGTCAGTTCATTTAGAGCATGCTAATCGTACCAGATAGTTAGACAAAAGCGTGCTATATTTCTCTGGCGAATCATAGCAGGACTTGTTTCCTGAGGCCATAGTAACTCTTCAAACAGCTTGCCTTATTTTGCGACTGTGCACGCAACTTTAAATGCCATTCCAGAGTACTTTGTTCAGCACTTTATTCACAATTCGAACCCAGTGAAATATTTTTCACACCATATGATGACTCTACGAGAAGCACAAGTGCTGTACAAAAGCTCTATTGATGTACAGTCGAATCCACTATAACGATACCAGTTGTAGCACTATATCGCTTATAGCAATGAAAGGCTGCTGCACCCCCAACTTTTTTATGTTGTTTTATGGTAAACTAACCTGCTTGCTATAATGCCCCCATGCCTCATTATCGGTTAGAATAATGAAGTCTTGCTGCTAGGCGTCCGTGCCAAAAACTAATATAACAAGAAATGCTTGAAAAGAAAGAAGAAAGCGAAAATCACGAGATCCTAGAAAAGAAAAGTCACAGTTTCGCCGCAAACGCGAAGCAATGAATGCGATAGCAACACATTGGCATTCCAAGCGAAGAACGGCAAGCAGAGCGAAACTTGGAGCACACAGCTCAAGCGCGAAGGACGCACGAAACATGCGCGCAGATATATACAGGACGAGCGCGAACTAAGAAGAGTCGCAGTTGTTAGTTCCCTGTGTTGGAACAGCGCGCTTCTTTCGGAAACGAGCGAGCGAAGTGACCTTTGTGCGCTCTGTAACCTAAACGCAATCTTCCCGGCGAGAGCACACGGCGTCAAACTGGCCCCGTCCCCCCACCCCGAGATGAGCGCGCGCGCGCGCACCCTGGCAAAGGCGACTACGCCCGTTCATGTCGGGGTGTTGGGGAGCCAGCGCGTCGCAACGCGTGGGACGCCGAGCGCGCACTTTGCGCCATCTCGCTGGTTTGCTGTTAAGGCAGAGAACACGCTGATATTCGCCCCCGAGATCTCCGTACTGCCAGGGGCGAGTGGTGTATATAAATAGTGCGCCGTTAGAATGCCGTAGCATGTGCGCTCGTGTGGCGTAGCGGTTAGCGTCGCGCGCTGCGGAGCGAGAGGTCGCCCGTTCGATTGCGAGTCGGAAAGTATTTTAAATGCGAATGCATTTCTTAATCGGGCTATGTGAGGCGTCCGGAGCTGTCCGCAGTGGCGTCCGCACGCCGGCAGGTGTTATCTCTCCGCTCTCACTCCCTCTCCCATAGCAACAGCTGCGGACGCGCGCGCTTATCCTCGCCCATAGCAACCGGAGCATGTGGTGCGAGAGAGTGTAGGAGAGGGTAGGTGCAGTGCTTCGCCGCTCCTTCTCTCGCCGTTCGCTCTCTCTCCTCCCTGTGCCCCACTCTCCCGTCCGCTCGCGCCTCACTCTCGACCGTTCGCTGGCTGGGCGCCTCTCAAGGCGATGGCAGAAGTCGGTGAAGGCGAAATCTCTCGGCGCAAGAAGTGCATTCACATTTCCTCACGATTCCCTTCGGGGAGGTGGGGGGCATTTTTTTCTGAATTATTTTTCTTCGTGGCTTATATATATATATATATATATATATATATATATATATATATATATATATATATATATATATATATATAGAGAGAGAGAGAGAGAGAGAGAGAGAGAAAGATACATATAGGGAGCATGACGCCGACGGCCAAAAGCAGCCGATAGTCTCCATATAATTGCTATCGCAATAAAAGGAAAGCGAACCCCCCTCCAACGGCCGCCGCGCACTCATACAAAGCAGCCGTTCTTGAGCCTTCTCAGAAGTGACAGCCTTGCGTGCCTCTCCCGTCGCCCTTCCACCCCTCCAAGCATGAATGGGCTACTCCGCACCACCCTATAAAACACGAATGGACCGCCCCAAGTGCGCTGCCCACGCTGCCTGCGATCCCAGTCATCTCGCTCACCCTTCATACCAACTCGCCCAGTACGCTACCTTACTCCAGCACACATGGTTCCCTTTAGCGGGAGATGGTGTAATTTTTAGATGCGAAGCATCTTATGCTCGGGGCTATGTCCGTCCCGCGTCCCACGTCCCGCGTCCCACGTCCGGCCACGTTCATGAAGTAGGGAAGCACCCATTATGCGAACCAGAACAGTGTAGTAATTCTATCACAGTCATCAGAGTCATGGCTGAGAGCACAGAGAGGCTCCTTAGCAATAGATAGGCAGGTGGTGTCTGTCGCCCAGGTTGACCCCATTCCTTGAGTCATGGCCGAGAGCACACAGAGGCTGCTTAGCAATGGCTAGGCAGGTGGTGTCTGTCGCCCAGGTTGACTCCATTCCTTAATATTGCTTGCATGTGTTTTGAGAGGGATTAGTCCGTCCCGCGTCCCACACCACCACAGCGCGTGCGCGTCCCCTCCCCCCTCTCACTCCTACGCTCACCCCCTTTCTCTGCTCTAGGAATCCTCTACTTTACGGAGCGGCCCCCGCGTCCGATACCCCCCATAGCGATATTCGCGTCCCCTCTCGTACACTCACCCCCCTTCCTCTACTCTAGGAATCCTCTACTTTACGGAGCGGCTACGGCGTCCCACATCCCCACCGCGCATGCGCGTCCTCTCCCCTGTCCTTTCCTCTGGGAATCCTCTACGGAGCGGCGCGCATGATAGGTGGTGTGACATCTGCATACTCCGCTGGGGGCGCCACGGTAGTTCCGCGGTATGAAAATGACGGAGCGCGCGCGCCTCATTCCCTCTCCTGTGCAGCGCCGCGATGAGCGCCCGGACCACTGCCGTGAAATGAGAGCGGCGACGTTCCTCCCGCTCAAGCTAATTATCTCCCCGCTGCTTCGCATCCACACATGGTTACCTTTAGCGGGAGATGGGGAATTTTTTTATTACACGCTGCGTGGTTCTTAACTTCTCGAATTTCTTTGTAGTCCTCCAAATTTCTGCCCCATATGTTCGTACTGGCAGCATACCACTACCTTCTTTTGTGGCACGGTTGTGCCCTTGAATGAAAATTCTCTTAGGCACGCATCTTACAAAACAAGTCATACTGAGATCCAATGCAGCACACAATTATCCAACTTGCTATCAGTGTATTATTGCAACTTTTCTTTCTATGTTGGAGGGAACGATTTCAAGTGCAATAGAAAGGCCAAGCATGGAAGAAAATTCCATGAAGACATTGCATGATCCTTTATTATAAAGTGGGGAAGTAATAAATGGTAAGCATTTCATGATACAGAAATTAAATTCTAGTATACGGCTAGGTTATTCCAAAAGTATAGATCCAATTCAACTACCATAAATGTACTTTCATAAACACAACGTGTGTATATATATATATATATATATATATATATATATATATATATATATATATATATATATATATATATATATATATATATATATAGGAAAGAATTGTAAACTTAAGGGCTCGTTTGCTTTGTTAAACACAGTATTAAGAAAGGGAAAATTGACAACCACCCGATTGTAGCTCGAAGCCACAAGGAAATCCGTACGGATTTCTCAGTAAGAAAAGCCTCTTAGTTGCCGAAAAATTCGTCCTGGTCCGGGGTTCGAACCCGGGACCAACACCTCTCCGGGGCGGTCGCTCTACCAATTGAGCAAACCAGGAAACTAGTAATTGGCAGCGCGAGGGCGAATTCATCGAAAACTCGAAGCACATGGACACAAGTAATGCAAATGAGTTCTGCAGAAACCCGCAAGGTGGCGGAAGGGTTAAGAAAGGGAAAATTGACAACCACCCGATTGTAGCACGAAGCCACAAGGAAATCCGTACGGATTTCTCAGAAAGAAAAGCCTCTTAGTTGCCGAAAAAGTGACAGCCTTGCGTGCCTCTCCCATTGCCCTTCCACCCCTCCAAGCATGAATGGGCTACTCCGCACCACCCTATAAACACGAATGGACCGCCCCAAGTGCGCTGCCCACGCTGCTTGCGATCCCAGTCGTCTCGCTCGCCCTTCATACTGCGCGGTTCTGCGAACTTCGCATAAAAGAAGCTACGCTGACGGACATGGGGTTTTCTCGTGCCAGCCAGTGAGAAGCACGTGACATGACACTTGTGGTGATCTCACCCTAGCGCTTACCAAGCTGATAAGCTGCCGCAGCAACCTATGTGCAGCAAGTTGCCTACGAAGTTTACGCCACCATTGTCGGGACACTTTGTGCATCGAGCGCACGGATTTGCCGTGAAGGCGTTCGTAAGTGCATGTACGCTCCGGAGTGCTCCTGACCGCACGCGGGCGTGGCGATGGCGAGCTGCTTTCGTATGTGAATACGATGTCTTTGCGGTCTCGCACTAAGATGCGGCATGAACGGTGGAGCGACGCTTTTCGGTTATTGCCTATTTAATGCGTGCAGTACGCCCCCCAACTGCGCTGGGCCCCATACACTACCAAGCAGTTACCTGAATACGCTTACCATAAGTGTTGTCAGCGATTCAGCTGTACTGGTGCACTTGCCGCCTGGCGTTATCACGCCTCCGCACATTTCTTGTGCTTATCGTAAAGGCGTGGCGGCACTGCGCCATGACAGTAGTCCCTTCAAATCTATTAGCTACGCGCCGTTACACTTCGGCATTGCGGCAAATATTCGCCCCAAGATCAAGCGGAGTAGCCGCCTGGTGGCCACTGGCTAAAGCGCGCCTAGTGTGGATTGCTCCTCGCGTCGTCTGCTAGACACATAAGGCTAGCATGTGCGCGTACTCCGTGCTCATCCTCAAAGGGCGGTTTGTCCCGCTCTGTTAGTGCAAGTTTAACTGCTTGTACGTTTGCTTAGCACGATCTACAGACACATTTGGCCTTGTTCGGCTGTGTATGCAGTGCATTAAGATCAGTTTGTGCACTTGCCGAGAGTGCTGTGTATCCTCCGTTCGCGAGGATCATTTCGGTGTAGGCGCTGCCTTGTAGTGGAAGCTCATCGTAAAGTGCACTTGGCGTCGTCCCAAACATGAGGAGTATTAAACAGTGCGTGAAAGCAGCGTTTTAGGGACTCTGTGATAAACGAAGTTTTGCATTGTTGTTAGGTGTCTAACTGCGGCGCTGTTGTTATCGATTATGCGACGAGCTTTAATTGTGCTTGCGATAACCTTTTATTGTACAGTCCTGGTCCCACTACAGTGAAATATTTCTGTCAAGTAAATTATTAACACTTCGGTACTTAAATTCTCCCTTAAAAACAACAGAAAACGGAATGACACTGAGGTGAATAAACTTGAGTCGCCGAGCGCAATTTTAACATTGGGCGAAATTCACACAGACACACTAGATTTAGGTTCGCTTTAAAAAATCCAGATGGTCAAAATTAATCCAGACGGCATGCCTCACGCTTATGTCGTATAATTTCACTCAAAACCTCATCTCTCTTTCTTTTTTTCTACAATGTCTTGAGCGCTTTTGTGGGGTTGTCATTGACTGACGGAAGAATCGGACATTATTCGCTTGAAAAAAAAAAAGACAGCTTTTGTCCCATCAAATAACCGAACCTTTGTTGCATCACTGTCATGAAGATAATCAATCGAAGAAAGCTGCTTGCTGAACTGTTACCTTTTTATATTGTTATTGGAGTAAGAACAAACGCGTTTAAACGCTACCAGCCACGTAGCTTTCCTGAATAAGCTCATCAACTGTTCTACGCCCATTTCATGGATAATTGAATAATAAGAAAAGCGGATGCGTATTCGAGGTTAGTTGAGCTCATCGCCCCAAGAATATAGCATTTCTTTCTTTCTCATTTTTTTTTAGTATTCAAGACCAGCATGCATGAAGCAAATAATGAATTAAGTCGCACTACAGCAGTGCGAAGTAGGCAGGACACAAGTTCACCACTTACAAATAAAGAAACGTGACATAGTGCGAAAACGCACAGTCGCCACGCGCGAACATCCCTTTCAATGGCAGATTGCGTTTCTCTCGCAAGTACTAATAACGTTCGGCGCACTTCGTGCATCCATTCGGCAATGGATGACATATATATTACGAGTAGGCTGCAGTCAGCGCATTTTATTTGCCGACAATCGGCTTACACCGCTCACAAAGCGCCACTGCGTACATTTGTATGGGCGCCGCCGGCCGCCTATCCACACTAGCGCGGTGACGGTGCTGCCGCCTGTAGCCCGATCTCGGAGCGAATAGCTTTCGAACTCTACTACGGCCGCAAACGGATTGACTCGTGAAAGCGCTTGTTCGAACCTACAGACGTGGTAGAGGTGGGGCCTTCAATTAATGCAATTTCGAACCTTCAGTTTACGCAGAATGTCCGAAAAATCAGGATTTGACTGTATTTTCCTTTTTTTTTCTTTTTCACGCAACGCGTTATAATAATTACCGGTTATTACAATGGAATTTTCGTGGCACTTGAATACTGTTATCAGTAGGTTCGATTGTAGTAGCCTTTCGCACATGCAAGAACACAAGCTTGTGCCTGTTGGAAATATATGAAAACATTTATCGCGCACAAAACGATTGAGTACCATAAGGGGCGACGCGGACACAGTGCTTTCGCCGTGTCGCTCCTTTCTGGCCTGGTTTCTCTTTTGCACTACATAAGTTTACGTGCAACACTAATGTGTGATATAAAATGCGAAGCATTTTCTTGCGTACTGCATGCACTTTTAGCGTGTCTGTCTGTCTGTCTATCTATCTATCTATCTATCTATCTATCTATCTATCTATCTATCTATCTATCTATCTATCTATCCGCCTACGTTTGGGTGCTCTCGTGATCACCCCCTTAACTTGGGGTAGACCAAAGTTAGTATGGGAGGGTAAGAAGATTTGTGAATATGACTCACTGGTCATGACATGTATTCGCGTACGTCGTCAAACCCTTTCTGCCAGACACGTGTGACACATACCCGTATACCACGGGCGGGCATGTGTCACACGTATGCGGGCATGTGCCACAGGTGATTGACAGTGTCTCGTCGTTTATGTCTTCCAAGACACGGCGAGAACAGACAGTGGTAATTCTAACGCGAGAGTGTTAAGAAAAAAACAAAAGAAAAAATCCCCCCATCTCCCGCTAAAGGGAACCATGTGTGGATGCGAAGCAGCGGGGAGATAATTAGCTTGAGCGGGGAGGAAAGTCGCCGCTCTCATTTCACGGCAGTGGCCCGGGCGCTCATCGCGGCGCTGCGCAGGAGAGAGAATGAGGTGCGCGCGCTCCGTCATTTTCATACCGCGGAACTACCGTGGCGCCCCCAGCGGAGTATGCAGCTGTCACACCACCTGTCGTTCCGTAAAGGATTCCTAGAGGAAAGGACGGGGGGCGACCGTAGGAGAGGAGAGAGAGGGGATGTGCATGCGCTGTGGGGGGTGTGGGACGCGGGAGCGGCTCCGTAGAGTAGAGGATTCCAAGAGGAGAGAGGAGGCGCATGCGCTCTGGGGATGTGGGACGCCGGAGCCGCTCCGTAGAGTAGAGTATTCCTAGAGGAGAGAGGGGGGAGAGGACGCGGGGGCCGCTCCGTAGAGTAGACGATTCCTAGAGGAGAGAAACGGGGTGAGCGTAGGAGAGAGAGGGGGGACGGCACGCGCATGCGCTGTGGTGTTGTGGGACGCGGGACGGACTAAGCCCCCTCCAAACACATGCAAGCAAGATTAAGGAATGGGGTCAACCTGGGCGACAGACACCACCTGCCTAGCCATTGCTAAGCAGCTTCTCTGTGTTCTTGGCCATGACTCTGATGACTGTGTTAGGGTTGACGGCCTTCATATTACTACAGTGTTCTGGTTCGCATAATGGGCGCTTCCCTACTTCATGAAAGTGGCCGGACGCGGGACGGGGGGACGGGCGACGGCGGACGGGGGGACGCGGGAGGGACAGAGCCCCGAGCATAAGATGCTTCGCATCTAAAAAAACCGCCAGGCCTGCGCGGAACGCGCAGCACAGCTACAGCGAAAGCTGGGAGAGCGGCGTTTCTAGAGCCTTTTTAAAACACTCTTGGGGCAACTACTACAAGCGCACTTGCATGGTACCCACTACGCCATAAATCATCATAATTTTTGTGTAGTGGGGAAGCGTCTGGTATGCCATTATTCGTCATTCTTCAGAAAAGCGCGGTACCCGCTACACTCCTGTAACGCATTATGTGCACTTTATTGATTCTGTGGCTGAAGACGATGAAGAATTTTGCCTGAGGCATTTGTAATGGGTTGGAGCAGTGAACGCCCCACTCGTTACGCAATTCGCATTGTGTGACGCCTGGTTCTTACTTTACTGTTCTAAAACGCTTTACAACACACGTTAACGCGATTCCTTACCCGATATGAAGCCTGCAAGGGTCAGTTGCACCGCAGTTTGAGGTGCTTGGCCTCACCATCTTTTGTGTATGACATGATTTAGTGAACTCTCGCGGCTCTAATGCACTTCGCTAGTCGTCGAGTGTTTCCTTAGTAACGCCAGAGCGCTTATTGTCGCTGTGCCATTGTACTTGTTTCAAACTATTAGTGCCGTTTATGTTCATTCTAACACACATTTTAATAAATACCATGAAGGAAAAAAAAGAGGCGTAGCTCAGTGGTAGAGTGCTGGGCAGCCACGCAGAAGACCCGAGTTCGATTCCCATTATGTCAAAGGTGTTTTTATTTATTTCGTTTTGTCTTATTTCATGCGATATTGGTTACGGACACCGGCGGCGGCGGCGGACAACTACGGCGCAGGAACGACCCTTGTTGTGATCTCATAACAGCTTCCGCTGTAAAAGCTGACATCGGCAGCGTTAACCGACGAATGCTCGGTATAAATGTCAGGGTCCCAGCAGGAATCGAACCCCAGCATTCTACGTGGCAATCAAGTATTCTAGCACAGAGCCACGGCAGGTCTCGGAACTGCTTTTCAAATAGACATTAATGTTCGTGCAACATCAGTTGTGGTGGCAGGGCTGGTTATCTAATTTTATAAACATTACTTATCTACTCATATGACACAGGTGTGATGTTGCGGTAACGTCTATGGTATACTTAGGCGCCATTCACAGAAGTTATCTACGTAGCACTATCAAGGGATCCTCGCAAGCACAAGTGCTACATATCAGCTTACCGCTTCTGGCGTTGCTAATACCATTCTTGCTGTTGGCATCGTTACGCAACTGTAATCAACTGGTTATATACAACATATGCGACTCTTCAACACATGTCTGTGCATACAATATTTGTACTTATCTTTAGCGTCATTTCGTAACTTTTCGCTCAACATAACAAAATTGTACCACAGTCACCTTCCCTCCGCATGCTTCGCATAACATCGATTCCCAAGGTACGTGGGATTTGCCGAATTTTTTTCAGAATGTGCTGCTAGGCAGTTCACCTTCTTTTGTAAGGGTTTGCATAGTGCTTTGTGAAAGCACCCTTGTTTTTTTTCCATAGCTGTCGAGCAACCGTGTTATGGTTTGTCCTTGTAATAATAAAAAGCAGTCAAGTTGTCTCATTGTTTGCATCAATGTCTCATCATTCACTGCTACCAACCACAACAAACGATGCCACTAATATTGAAGCCAGTTTTGAAACAAGGCCATCCAGAAAAAAGACATCTCTGGGCATGAAGTTTGTGCACTTCTTAGTGCTGCCAGTGCAAACTAACATCAACTCCGTAAAAAGGTAAAAATACTTTTCGTTAGCTGTGCCCATTATGCACTTCTTGTCCGTATGTTGTAAGAAACACAGAAGTACCTTCCATCGTTAACGCCTTCGGGGATGCATCACTTCTGTGGATTGAGATTGGCCTTGGCCATATCTTCCAAATTCAGTTGATCGTGCTTTACGTGAGGTCCAGAAACTTCTCTTACTACATGTGTTTCTGTAAACAGGGATTGTGTGCTCTAGCCGACGTTTAGACAAGCGAGCCTGTCTTCGCTTGTGTGAGTAAAAGGAAATAGGTCCTCCCTTTTACGCACTCAATTCATCAAGACGCCCCCCCTCTCCCGCTCCTCCTCATCCACAGTTGCCCTCTCCTCTTTCTTTGTTCGGATTGGAGGAGAGGGTACGAAACGTATAGACGCTAGCGCTAAGGAATACAGTTCTAGCATTGAGAAAGACATGTCGCTTGTCAAAACGTCGGCTCAAGTACACAACCCCTGTTTACGGATTTTGAATGCGAAACATTTCTTAGGGAACATCGACGACTTTAAGCGTATCTATCTATCTATCTATCTATCTATCTATCTATCTATCTATCTATCTATCTATCTATCTATCTATCTATCTATCTATCTATCTATCTATCTGCTGACGACTTTGTGCTCTCCTGGCCGTATCGTTAACGGGATTTATACCAAAATTGGTATGGTATAACACATGATGAAAATCATGAATAACTTGTCATGAGCGGTATGATTTTACACGTCATGACCGTAGTGCTCCTGCGGCCGTTTCCGTAAATTGATTTATCCAAAAATCGGTATGATGAGACATTAAGCATGGCCAAAATAAATTACAGGTGGTAAAATGAAAATCATGAAGTGCATGTCATGCACAATATGATTTACATGCCACGCTAATGGCACGCTCGCGGCCGTTTCGCTAGTTTCATATAGACTAAATTTGGTACTACACTGCGTGACTGTATGACGAACATAAATGACAAGTGGTAATATGGAAATCATGACATGTGCGACATGACTTGGATTCCACGCTCATGGCGCGCTCGCGGCCGTTTCGTTAGCTTGATATACACCAAATTTGGTATTGAATGACGTGACTGTGTGGGGGAGCACAAACGACAAGTCGTAATATGGAAATCATGACATGCTATGTGCAACATGACTTGCATGCCCACTCATGGCATGCTCGCGGCCATTTCGCTAGCTTGATATACACCAAATTTGATATTGTGTGACGTGACTGTATGACGAACCTAAATGACAAGTGGTAATATGGAAATGATGGCATGTCATGTGCAGCATGACTGCCATGCCGCGCTCATGACACGCTCGCGGCCGTTTCGCTAGCTTGATATACACCAAATTGGCTATTGCGTGACGTTACTGTGTGGCGAGCACAAACGACAAGTGGTAATACGGAAATCATGACATGTCATGTGCAACATGACTTGCATGCCACGCTCATGGCACTCTCGCGGCCATTTCGATAGCTTCATGTACACCAAATTTGGTAATTCGCGACGTGACTGTAGGACGAACTTAAATGACAAGTAGTAATATGGAAATAATGACATGGCATGTGCAACATGACTTGCATGCCGCGCTGATGGCGCGTTCGTAGCCATTTCGCTGGCTTGATATACACCAAAATTGGTATTGTGTGACGTGACTGTATGGCCAACATAAGTCATAGGTCGTAACATGAAAATCATGGCATGGATGTCATCTACAACGCGATTTACATGTCACGCTCATGGTACACTTGCGTCTAGTTCGCTCGCTTGATATACACCAAAATTTGTTTACGTGACGTAACTGTATGACGAACATAAATGACATGTCGTAACATGTAAATCATGACATGCATATTATGTACAGCATGATTTGCTTCTTGCTGGCTGCTTCGCATTACATCGATTCCCACAGTGCCTGGGATCATCCGTTTTTTTTTCATCGCAAGCTTCCATCTTCCTTTTCCAGCCATTACATGTGTTTGTGCATGTTTACGTGACGGGAACTATTGTTTACAGTACTCCGTACGGATCCTTTGCAAAATTATAACACCATCTTAATCACCACGACAGTCCAGGCACATTCTTCGCGCATCGGAAGCGTTATAAATAGAACAACTCGTTGTTAGGCTATTCGGTAGATTTCTTCAAATTAACTAGGCACTGAAGCGCCAGCACAACAAAATCGAGTGATCAAACAGAAGGGGCATTATTATTATTATTATTCTTTTTAATTGGCGCCAGTATGCCCTACGGCATAAGTTCAATAAAACGAAAGAGTTCAGTTTCCTGTATAAAGGCCAGGAGTGGTCGATGCAGATGACCGTGCGTCTAGCGCGTTAAGTCAGGTGGTCGACTAGGCTGGTAGTGAAGGCCTTGTGAAGGCCCGGACATGTCCCCAGTAGGTGTTCGAGCGTTGCCTTTGTGCCTGGGGCAACGGAGAAGGGGCATGTCGTTGGGCGAGGCTGTGCACCGGATGTCCATGTAGCCCAGATGGCAGGAGTCAAGGTGGCGCCCACACGAATCCTCCTGAGCGCAACCTCCTCTCGGCGAGTTAAGCCGCCGGGAAGGTCCGATCCACGCGGAGGAATGAGTGCACGCGTGGAGCGCAGGAGGGTTTCTTTGTCCAGGAGCAAGCTCTCCTATGGGGGGGACAAACGAAGCAGGCGTAAAGGGTGTTGAACTTCCGCTGGATGGCAAGCGCCATCTGCGTCCAGTTGAGCCGGTGCAGAGTGAATCAGTCGGTGCATATCAGAAGCTGTATCGAGGGAGCTGGTCACTTTTCGCAGCTCTCGAACTGCCTGCGTGGAGTCCGTATATATAAGCAATCTATCGAGTGACAAGCAATCAACCTTGGGTATCATGACTTTTAACCCGTCCGGTACAGCATCGATCTCCGCCAACAGTGAGGGGAATGGTACCTCTGTAACATAGGAGCATGTATGTCGCTTTTCAGGTTCATTCTTAATATTTGCAATTCTGTGGAGCTCCTTACCTCTCAACTATCGTCTGCGCTTCTGGACGCCGCGCGTCTTGGGAACGACGGGCCACCACAGCCTAACACGTAGTCGACGGGCTCAACTGTGATGATTACGGCGGCGTCCACCTAAATGTGCGTTGCCAAATCAAACGGCCCTCCGCCTGTTCTCCAGCGATAAGCATAGGCATAGCCGAAACGAGTGATATGCAAGCTTAACCGATTCCGCTGTTATTCCACACCTCGGGCTCGCGCTGCCGCCGCCTTTCTTTGTCATAGCCGCCACCACTCTGGCGGCGGCTTGCAGCTGTGTCCGAATCAGTTAAGGCGCTCTGTCAGCCTATGTCACACCTCCCGTCGTACCACCGGCAGTAAGTCTCAAGCCGCCCTGCCAATATTGGGACGATCGGTAACAAAATGCAACATCACGACCCGCTGTTAGGTGCTCTGCCGACATAACGACATAACCGTAACCATAAATTCCAAAACACCGAACAAAATAACGATGTTCGCAACGTCGACGCTGGCTTGGCCGGCTAGATTTGTGGCTAGAAAAGTTACTTTGGCTTCGTCACTCATCTTCAGAAATGGCTCTAAATTGCAGACGACATCGTCTGATTCGTGAATTTAAAACTAAACGATTGACTTTCGTTTTATTTTGTTGTTGTAGCGTTTACAATTAAAGCAACAAACTGTTACTTAAAATCACGTTTCATTGCATTTCATGTCCCGCTTACTTCACGTTACGCAAGCAATTCATGCGGTTGCGTCACCATTGTGTACACGTCACGCGAACGTCAAATTATACAAAAAATGGCGAATGTCAAGGACAGCACCCCAGCTAGCTACTCCCAGCTTTTAAGTGCGGATCACTTTAGGGGGGCAGGCTGTTGTATGTTGTCGTCGTCGCTTGGCGTATGGTAGGCAAAGGTACATATAGCATAGCCAGCTGTAGGACATTGAGCGCGCGCTCATGCAAAGCGAAGTTTTCTTCATCTTCTTGGAGCGTTCTGATTGTGATTTTAACGCATATCTTCCCTTTGTACTTCGAGCGCCTTGATTAAGATATTACCGCACGGAAAACTTCATATAGGATATTAACCTTTCCGCCCCTCATGCGCAAATCCCCGGGGAGGTGCAAAATTTTGTGGCGACAGCTGCAGACTCGCACCTTTCCTTCCCTTTACCTCCTACGCCGCATTCATCCATCCTGTTACAGTTCTCCCTCTTGTAAATTCTGTGGCTCCTCCACAGCAGACTTAAACGACATAATTGGCGCTGCCCTATGCACCCTCTTCCTCCTTTCCTGAAACGCCTAACTTCAAGTGAGGAGCAGTGGGAGGCTGCCTTGCGCAGCTCGAGACTTGACATTCAGGAGGCCATCCTAGAGTGGGTTGAGAGGGTAGAGGAGGACTACTTCAAGTAGTTCCTCCCCACCACCCTCTATCCTACTGCCCACTTCCCTTTAACCAGTGAGAAATAAAGTTGTTCATTTATTCATTTATATAGGATAGAGAACTGTACCATATTGAGCGCGCGCTCATTCCAGAGAGAAGTCTTTTTCTTCTTCTCTTTCGAGCGCCTTGATGATCATATTAAGTGTGGAAATTACTATTTTGGCTAGGGAAATACAACACAAGCCACATATAAAAAGTGAAAGAGGAAGCAAGCGAGAAATAGAAAGAAAGGGCAAAAAATAGGAAGAAAAATATGAATAAACAGAAAGAAAAACACAGAAGAATCTGGAAAAGAGCAAATGCAGAAAGAGAGAAGGAAAGAAGCAGAAAACCGAACAGAAACAAAGAAGGCTGCCCAGCTGCGCACTTCCTTCAGGCTTCGCACCACTAGGGCGAAGCTGCCTTAACTTTTTTACGTGGCTCGTGTACTCAATCTGCTGAGTGCAGACCACGTCAGTTCGGTCTCAATTATGATGGCGCTAATTTGCTAAGGCTTAATTAACACGATATTGAACAGTTTTGTCTTGATTGGTAAGGTTTTAATTAACACGTCAGTAATAACCTCGGGCGTAATTAGGAAAGTTTTGATTAGTATGAAGCTAGTTAACATAATTCTAATTAGTCCTATCCTAATCAGCATGATCTTAGTGATTAATGACCTAATTAGCCTTTGTTTATTTAGCTCGCTAATAATTACCGTCATGTGATCCAGAATGGTCTTAATTTGTGTGGTCTTAGCTTTACACGGCTTCACTTGCATGATATTCTTAAGATGTCGCTTAATTATCTTGATCTTAGCATGATATGGCCTAATTAGCTTGGTCATAGCATGTCCTGGTTAATGAGCTAGGTATACCGCCCAGCAAATTAGTTAATCAGCCGGGCGCACCTGCTCGGGGAGCTAAGAGACGATGAAGAAGACGACGAAGGGGGGCCGAACAACCCGTTAGGATGTAAGAGCCGACCATGATGATAATACACGTGGCCTCGACGATTAGCTACGGCTACGATGTTCTATGACACTCGACCGCAACTAATATCAGAGGTCACGGCGCTACTTATTTTAAAGTATACTTAGTGCAGACATGAATAGCTGGAAAATAAGCCTTTAAAAATATCGTTAGTAAATGTTTCTGACACTTTTTTGAATGGGTTCACTTCTGCACTCAGTAGAGAGAGAGATAAAGAGAAGAGGAATGCAGGGAGGTTAACCAGAAGGTAGTATCTGGTATGCTACCCTGCACTGGGGTTGGGGAATAGGGGGTTGAAGCATTCAGATGAACGACAAACAAATCAAAGAAGATGCCTCTGGTTTGAGGACACCACCCAATTTTCTAGAGCGCTGTTGATGTGACGCGGCATTTCATCGTAACCAGTGGAACGCACCGAGCATTGAGGGATGGATTTGACCTTTCCGTACTGTTAACTCGTTCACAAGGGTTGTCACCAGAGCTCGGAAAGATTCCGAGTTTCGCCAAACTCAGTCCATCCTGAATGTAAAAGTCTACGAACGCAGGGCGCCTTCGATAGTTTATTAAGGCTACATGATCGCCCTCATGTCTCCTTTTTTCTCTTCTTCCTTGCTTGCTTGCTTGCTTGGTCCTCTATGCTGGCTCTTACCCACTACGGGGGGATTGGCCAAGAAGCCGGCGGTTAAACTAAGTGAAGAAAAAAAAAAATGGGCTAGGCAGAGGAAAGGAAAATAATTCTTTTTTTTTTTAATTTGAATATGGTAATTTCTCGAGAAACAAAACAAATTTTAATAACGGCAGAGATTGATAGAAATTTTTTTTATATATATATATTTCAAAGTTATCCCCAATGCATCATTCTTAGTAGGTTAATTTAATGCTGATTAATAATGAAATCCTCAATTTGGTTTGGTTCGGGAAGAAAAGTGAGCAGGGATTTAGCAAGGTAATCTCTTTGTGTCACTCAGGAATTCGCAGAGGGCCCCGCAGACGTTCCTGTTGCTGTATTCCAATGAAGCAGCCCCAAAGGAAAGAATATTTGGAGTACTTAGTGGTATTCCTAATTTTCTGAATAAAATTTCAAAGCATTTTTTTCTTTGAATTTTAAAACGGCGACAGCTTAAAAAGAAATGGTCGATATTTTCAGGTTCGTTACACCTAGAACACAGAGGGGATGCCACCAGACCAGACCTGTGTAAATAGAAATTAAGCGGTGGAATACGGCATCGTAATTTAGTGATGGAGACTTCCAGTTTACGCGTGGGACACCATTTATTATCCCACGTGACATGCAAGTGCGAAAATTCTGGGTTTGGTGTTGTAACTTTTAATGAATCTTCAAGAAGAGAAAATTTCCTGAATCTCGCTGCTGTAACATAAGCTGTAGGAGGTATAATGGCAAAATTGGACCATCAAGGGATATTCGCGCGAGTGAGTCAGCCATCTCATTTAGATATATACCTCGATGCCCTGGCACCCATATCAATCGCACTAGTCGCATGTATGCAGGGATTAATGCTTTGAACGTATTTAGTACTGCTGATTCGGACGACGAAGAGAGGGATGAACACACGGATAACGAATCAGTCACTATGACAGCTGTCGAATAAGTTGCTGGAAGTTTTCGAATAGCTAGAATAATTGCCGTTAATCCGCTTCAAATATGGGTGTATAATCTGGGAGGCGTAATGAATATGACCAGGATAATGATTGAGAAAAAATACCCACACCTGTTTTCTTATCACTCATAGATGCATCGGTTGCAATTACAGTATTAATTCCTAACTGTGAGAGGTACTCATCTAATAAGCCAATCAAATACTTAGAGGACAAATGTTTTGCATTCATTGGAAAGATGTCATCAAGTTCTATTTGCACACTGCCCGTGGTTTTATCTGTCGGAATGATGTCAGTTATATTAACATTTAAGGCATCTAGTAGATTTTGAACAAACAACACTTGAGGTTTATATACTCTGGACCAATGCTCATTGAAAAAAGCCCTGGATTCAGCAAAAAATACGAACTGCTGCCGCCTAAGAGGGGAATCATAAAATTTTAAATAAGTTTTAACTGTTAAAAGACGGAATCTGCAAGCGAGAGTGGGTATCCGAGCTTCTTGGTACAAAACGTTGTTAGCTGTAAATTTTGGCACACCTAAACAACTGCGAAGAGCTTCTCTCTCTAAAAGAATCAAGGGCTTAATCTTGTATGCTGGCCCACCAGAGAACAGTACACAGCCAAATTCAAGAATCGGGCAAACGTACATGCGGTAAATCATAATCAACGTATCTCTGCGTAGCCCGGAACGGAGCCGGCCAAGTCTACTTATCATCCCAACAGCTCGTGTAGCCTTAATTTTAACATGTTCAATGTGTTTACGCCAGGTCAATTTTTCATCGTATAGTACACCCAGATATTTAATACAGTCAACTTGGGAATTCTTTCTTGATGGTATTGAAGAGAAATATTAACTGGCACATCCAAAGGAAAAACTATTATGGAACTTTTGGTAACGTTTAATTTCATACGAATATTATCAAACCAGGTTTTTAATGTTGCTAAATATGACTGTAAAGTTGAATGAAGTAAATGTATATCACAGTGAGACGCGAAAAATGCAATGTCATCTGCATATACATATACTTGTACCTTATCACACAGTGGTATTGAACTTAACAAAATGTTGAACAACACCGGCGAGAGAACAGAGCCTTGGGGAACTCCTCTCGTTTGACTGTACTTAGACGTAGAAACACCTCGTTGGGAGCAATAAAGCTTTCTATCTTTTAAAAATTCGTACAGCCAATTTGTTATATAATGCGCAAAATTTAGGTCTTTTAGTACATTGATGAGAATAACGTGCTCAACACTATCATACGCCTTGGCTAAATCAAGGGTTACTAAAGCCGCATATTGCCGTCTATGCCGAGCAAGCTTAATACGAGCCTCTAAATCGACATGTGCACACCATATCGAGCAACCCGGTCTAAATCCAATCTGGCACGAGCTCAGTATTGCATTATCTGTTACAAACTTCATGATTCTTATGTATAGTGTTTTTTCTATTAATTTAATTACATGTGATGTTAGAGCGATTGGTCTGATGTTGTCTACCTGCATTCCCGCTCCTTGTTTTTTAAGAAGGGGAACTATTTTTGCGAGTCTCCAATCAGGCGGAACCCAACTATTTTTAAGTGAGTGGTTGACGAGGTTTAGAAGATCTTCAGGAGAAATGTCGAATAATATTTTTAACATTCCTGCAGTAATGCCGTCTGGACCTGGAGCTGTGTTGGGTAGAATACCAACGACGTGCGCAAGTTCTTCCATATTTACTTCAATAAAATCATCCACATATGAAGGTTTTACGAACTTTAGTTGTAGCTGCGATGTGAATCTCTTTTCCAAGCCTGATGCAATTTCAGCTAATATATCTTCTAATTCTTTTGGGGAAAGAATAACTGAGTCAATGTTTGCGGGCGCTGCAATAGCCTTACGATTACGCAGAAATCTAAATAGAGCTTTTTTATTACCGCTCTTCGAAAGAAAGTTATAACGTTTTTCTTCATAATCATCTTTTGCTAATGATACCGTCCTTTTAAACATAGCTTTAGCATACAAATAATTGCGCCAATTAGTAGGACTCTGGTTTATAAGGAGCTTTTTCCATGCAGCTTTTCGGCGTCTGTAATCTCTTGAACAATCCGAATTCCACCAGGCACACATAGAATGCCCTTTTGTTGAAGATACAATGAACTGTGACTTTGTGATGGTACGTTTTACAACTGAGCAAGGACTCATGGCTTTAATATTTCTTTCCATACCGGTCAAGGGAGACAAAGTTGACTGTAAATTATTTTTCAATTTAGAGTAGTCTATAAAACTTTGCACCTGGTAATCTAACGTCACTAATGGAACTTTAACCTCAAATGCAAGCGGCCGGTGATCACTGCTTGTAGCGGTGTCAAGCACAGTCCAAGACGAGACTGAAACATTTGCTCCTGAGCCTGCCTTCTCAGTCCTCTTCTCTTCATCTTCTTCCCTGTTCCGTCATGGCTCGATTAAGTGTGCGGAACTCTATATCCTCCCAGTCTTCTGTCTTCATCCCTCCTGGGATGCTACGGAAGAATATTTCCTACTGAAGCCTCTTCCGCTTTCCCTATCAAGCCTTCGTAGTAAACAGACTTCAGTATGCCTTGTTGTTGTGCACTTTTAAGCACTGTGTACGGACCGATGAATGGAGATTTGGAATCCAGACCTTTACGCACCAGAATCATATCTCCAGGCGTAATATCCGGTACATTTGACACGTGTCGTTTGTTAAAATTTTTCTTCATAGTCGTGTGGTACTTCCTCCGCTGTTATGTTGACAATGGTGTTTCTCTAAGTCTCACTTTGCCAACGATGTCCAGTTCTTTATCAGCAGCAAGCCACGCGCTCTTTCCAAAAGCCGCAAAATGTTGACTGCATCCTATTGCGGCTGTGTAAGAGCGATTGTGATGCGCGACCGCTGCCTCGAGTGAACACTTCCAACCTTCCTTAAATTGTGGGTAGAGAGAAATGAACGTCTTCAGGTCCCGCATCACCCTTTCAGCGAGAGAGTTGGCTTCGGGGTGATAAGGAGGAGGGAAACGAAGCTCGACACCCTTTCGATGGGCCCACATTCGGAGCTTGTCACTTCGGAAAGCTGGTCCGTTGTCAGCGACTACAACTTTCAAGTTTTTGAAGATTTCTCTTTCCAAGAGCTGAATGACAGAGTTCGCATCTTCTCTTCCTGACTTTGCAGCAACGAACAGTGTACTACATTCATCTACTGCCACTAGAACAGCTTGCGTTTTTCTAACGCCCTCGCCCCTTTTTATCTCGGCGAAGTCGAGGTGCAATACTTGGAACGGAACGTTTGAAAAATTGAAGGACACTTTGTACATACTAAAGTGTGTTCGGCGGAAGCGTTTGGCCGTTCGACTGACTATGCCATGTCTTTTTTTACACTCTCAGTGGGATAACACACAAAGCGAATGTGTGCGTGTTTTGTTTTTTAATTTTTTACCGCGAGTCGCAGCGAGACGCGAGACTAATCTTCCTCCGTTCGCATGCGCTAGTATTTTCTCGCGCTTTGTGCATCATGCAAACGCCATAGCGTTCCAGCGCTTAAATTGACGGGCTCTTTGTAAAATCGAAGGTGTATTCCGTGAACGCCTGTGTTCATTGAGACGGCGTCGGTCAGAATGATTGCAAACGCTGGGCACAGCGAAGCTACGCGAGCAAAGAGCGAGCGCTGTAGAGTCCGACGCGACCGGCGTCCGTTTGCGCATACCGGCGGCCACCTGGCTCCGTGCCAGAGCTCGGATGGACGGGACGGACGGACATGGTTGGACGGACAGACAGACAGACAGACGGACGGACGGACGGACGGACGGACGGACGGACGGACGGACACCGGACGGACGGACAGACGGACGGACACCGGACGGACGGACACCAGACTGACGGACGGAGGACAGACGGACGGACGGACGGCGGACAGACGGACACCGGACGGATACCGGACGGATGGACGGACGGACGGACACCGGACGGACGGACGGACAAACGGACCGACGGACACCGGACGGACGGACACCGGAGAGACGTGAGCATGAGGCATTAAAGGCTTTCGCCTAATATACTGGCACGACCATGTGATTTCCTCTTGGTTTGAACTTGGCTTGGTGCATCTGACATTCGTGGGAAGTTTTGATGTACCGAGCAACATCCGTTTTCCAAGTGAATCTTTGTGTGAGCTTTCGGTAGGTCCTCCAGAAGCCATCATGACCACCTGATTCTGCGCTATTATGATAAAGTCTGAGAATTAATGGCACACTCGTTTCAGGCACATGTATTTATTCGGCCGTTCTTCAGTTTTAAGTCATGTGTGCCTTGCCACAGCGTTGCCATATTTATGCTCTCGCAGTTTGCATCTTTCGGCACGTGTAATCTTGAGAGTGCATTCGCGTCTCGATGCTTGAGTCCCGGGCGATGCACAACTTGAAAACTATATTGTTGCATCTCGCTAATCCACCAAGTCAGTCTTCCTTTAGGCTGGGCCAGCTGAAGCAGGTGCGTCAGAGCTTGGTTGTCAGTGACAAGCTTGAAATTGCGGCCTTCGAGGTAACTTTTAAAGTACCTTAAGGCCATCACGACGGAAAGTGCCTCCTTTTCAGTGGTTGCATAGTTCACTTCAGCTTTTGAAAGAGTATAAGAGTGATATCCGATCACTTGTTGCTGCCCTCCAGTGGGCTTCTCAATGTCGTGTTGATATAGTACTGCTCCGGTTCCGTAATGAGAAGCATCAGTGCACAATTCAAAAGGTAGCGAAAAATCTGGTAATGTCAACACGGGGTCAGATGATATGATCTTGACGAGATCCACATAGCAGCGTTTACACTCTTCGGTCCATATGAAAGGAACTTCTTTTTGTGTCAGGGCTGTTAAGCATCTCGTTTTCGTTGCGTAATTCTTGATGAGCCAGACCCAGGAGAACTCTTAGGGAATGCAGGTCATATGGCTTGACAAGAATAGAAATTCTCTGCACGCTTTCTTCTTTGGTGCTTTTCGTTTTACCGTTGTGCTTTTCGTTTTACCGTTGAAGACTCTACCGAGGAATACCACAGTTTGATAGAAGAATTCACTTTTTTTCACGTTTATCTTGAGACTTGCTCGGCTTAACGCCTCCAGTACTTCGGATAAGTGGTCGGTGTGGTCGTCCTTGGTCCTCGAGTAAACGATAATGCCGTCAACATATACGCTGCAAAACTTGCCTATGTAGTCTTTCAGTACATTGCTCATCAGCTTTTGCAACCATGCCCCTGAGTTCTTCCATCCGAATGGGAGACGGTTGTACTCGTAGATATCAAATGTTGTAATAAACGCCGTAAATTTCTTGGTTTCTTCTGTGAGCGGTACTTGCCAATATCCCTTGCATAGATCAATTCTCGAAAACCATTTACATCTACCAGTTTCATCAATGATTTCGTCGATGAAGGGCATTGGGAAGGGAAACAATTCAGTTTGTCTGTTAATTAATCTATAATCCGTGCACACTCGTAGAGAACCACCTTCTTTGGGCACATTAGTGATTGGTGACGCAAATGCGGATGTCGACGGCCTGATGATGCCAGAGTCGAGCATACTTTGGAGCTCTTGCTTCAGCCAAGATTTCTACTCATAACTTAAAGCGTATGGCTTTCTCCGGACTATGGTCGTGTCGTTCATCTGAAATGGTACCTCGATTGCCGTTGTCGGGGGGTGGATATGTCCGAACGCATATTAGTTCTGGAAACTTCTGGAAAGCCAAAACTTCAAACACAGTTGGCTTGCCTGAACTCGGAGCTGGGCTCAGAATTCGAGTTAGGCAGTATCGTAATCGTCGGTGCATTTTTTTTTAATTTGTTACCCATTCTTCTCCCCAGGGCATATTTAGCGCATACAGCGTCTGTGTGCATTGAGCTGTTGAGTAATTCAACCTCACAGTGCCAATTGCTAGGCTCCGGATTAGCTACAACGGCACAAGAACCGCCTAGTCATTACATCGGTCCCGGGTTCGATCTCCAAACAAGAATAAATTTTCAAACAAATGGGCAGCTCATCTTTCTGAGGAATAATGATACATTTACATGTAAATTTGTGATACAAACCGGTTCAAGCCAATTTTTTTTTCTTATAAACCCCACTTCAGTTGCGCGACTATACAGAACTTATTTCGAAGCCATACTCATTCATGCGAAGGAACATTGTGCATTTTATTGTGTCACCATCTATCAGCATCATTCCGAGAATTATTTTACAGACCGCTGTAACAGATGAAACGAAGCCGCAATGAAACAAAAAAGAACCCTTAAGTTTCGCTTTCCCTTACTTCCAATCTGCTAAGTGCAATAACACCTGAAGGATAGCTTTTCATCCGGTGCTAACGTACGATAAGAAAATCCCTCGTTTGCATATTAAACGTAACATATTTTGTCTTACACCACAATGAGTAACAATCAGTGCAGTGCATTCACACTGCACTTCTGCAAATATACGACGGCTGTTCAAAAAGAAACCGAACTTTTCCAATAGCACGCCCACCACCAGAGAGAGCAAGCAGCACCTACCAAGTGCACGTACAGGCAAGATTAAACAAGAAACTCTCATTATGGGCGTTTCACTCTGACCCTTAGTTCGCGAGCTACAGCCGCTAAAGTGAGCACATGGAGAGGATGTTCTTCGGATTTCTGCCAAAGTGGCAATGAAAGTGCTGGAAAAACAACGTGTGTGTGTGAAATTCTGCTAAACCTTGGGAAAGCTTTCGCAGACATTTCAGTTGCTTAGACAAGTATACGGGGACGACTATATGAGTCGCACGCAGTGCTATGAGCGGATCAAGCGTTTTGAACACGGCAGAATGTCGGTCGGTGACGATACCAAGCCTGGACGACCTTCCAGGAGCCACAGATGATGACCACGTCGATAGTTCGAGCTGTGATTCGAGAAAATATTCGTTAGACTATTCGAGCAGTTACTGACGAAGTGGGTGTGAGCGTAGGTTAATGCAATGAAATTTTTTCTATTTTCCCTATGCCGAATACGTTTAAAGGACGCCGTTTCCAAACCATACAGGAGATCCAGGACAGTACGAGAAGAGACCTGCGGGCGAGTCCAGAAAGTGCGTTGTAAAAGGCTTTCAAAAAATGGAAGTAACGATTGGAACAGTGTATTGCCAGTAGAGGGGAGTAGTTTGAAGGGGCCGATGTTCAAAATGTTGTACCACAAGCAGTGAAGGTGTTTTAGCAAAATTTCGGTTTCTTTTTCAACACACTTCGTATGTAGCGAAATACAAAATTTTATGCGTACCCACATCCAAGCTGGCAGAACATGCACTCACACGCTACCTCCGGATGTCGTTCTTTTTCCAATGGGCTAACACCGGGTTTACAGTCCTTTGTCGTTTAGTTCACTACTTTTTAGATGCGAAGCAGCTCTTTGACTAGCCTGTGTAACGCTGTCCCTCCGTGCGTCCGTACGAACGCACCGCAACGCGCTCCCCTCGCCGCAGGTGTTGGAGCGGTGCCAAGTAGGTCACGCCGCAGTTGCGCGTTGACGTCACGCTCCCCTCGCAGTGGGCGCTGACGTCACTCTCTCCCCTCGCCTGCCGCGCGCTCGCCGCGGCAGGCGAGGGAGAGAGTTTCAGTCTGCGTTTGTTTGCGTCCTCTTTCTCTGTGCCGTTAGTTTGCGCTGCCAATATTTCACTATGTACAGATAAAATTGCATCTCCGCGCCGTCTGACGTTGAGGGTTGGGTGTCGACACATCACAGTGCACGTGCGCATTCTTTCACACTTTTTTTTCCTTGTAACATCTCTTTTCTACCATCTTTTAGTCATTTTACCCCCCTTCCCCAGCATAGGGTAGCCAGTCGGCCTAACAACTTGCTGACCTCCCTGTCCTTCCGCTTGTTTCTTCCTTCCTCCTCCTCCTTTTACACTTGCAGGCATGTCTTTTTACTCGCTTGCAAAAGGCTAGCTGATTGCATGTAGCGTCATGCCGTAGGGGTCTCTTGCTGTGTTCAATCCCTCGCGCACTCTGTTCGACGGGGACATGATGGCGGTGAAGGGTACTCCACTCGTTTTACCTTTATCAGACAGATAAAACTAGCAGCCGCACCTTCTCAGCTTATGAAAGTAATCTGATGAATGTTTTTTTTTTTACTCAGCGCCTGTTCGATTTCGGTGCCGTCGTTCGTATTTCAGTATCACACGGTACGTTGTCACCAAAAAAGTACATGCAGAGAAACCAACCAATGCTGTATGTGGCAACGCTTTGACAGTGAGACAAAGTAAGGCATCTTTAATTGGGAAAAGCGAGCAGCGTACGCTTCCCGCCAACCGTGCCCCCCATCGAATGGAGTGCGTGACGGATTGCTAAAGAAAGCGCCCGTACTGCAAAACGCTACATGTATTCAGCTAGTCTGTTGCAAGCGAGGAAAGATACATGGCTGCGAGCGTGAAAGGAGGCACATACGCACTGTCATGTCTCGACACTAGACGCTAACGTCAGACGGTGCGGTGATGGAGTTTCATCTCATTATGGTCACCGCTAGCACGTCCCCACTTATTTTCCCGCCACGTGTACACCTACAGCTACCTTTTAACACGAAAGTGTTTTATGCCAGGGTCCACCAAGACATCAGGGACGCATTTCCGTCGTGAAAATGACGTCAAAAAAGCGTACACGATCAGATGTCAAAGAAAAAGTTCCATCAACGGGAGTTGAACCCACAACCTTTCGGTCCACGACAAGAGATGACGGGCACGCTCACACACTACGGAGGCTTTACAAACACGCCTTTTATATCTCACACTTTCCTCTCATAGTACTCTTGGTCAGCAGGATGGTGTCGCCGCCTACAGAGCGGTAAGTGACGTTATGCATCATGACCGTGGCCTCCGCGATCAGCTCCTTCTACGCGTCATCGGTACGCATCCGTTCCGTGCAGCGCTTTTCCAATGGAAGTGCAATTTTGTCAATATTTTAACACACCATTGAATGACTCTAACTGGTTAACGCACCGTTGATTAACTTTCACTGACTAGGCCACATTCATTGACATGTTCTACGATTTTTGTTAACGCTGTTTTTATGTTAGTTTGTTGCTGATATGAGATTTGCTTTTTTCATTAACTCTTCTTATTCGCATTTCGCTTATATTATTCAGTTTGTTATAATGCACAGGAGGTCCCATTTCAGTTTGTAACTACAGGACCTCCTTCTGTATATACTTATCAGGTGTTTGAGTTTTTCTTTGTCGTGAAATAAAACCATTTTGAGTCTGGTACACCTCGAGGTGGCAACGTTAGCCCAAGCTGTGGCCTCACTCAGAGCATTCATCCATGTTAAAAAAAAATGCCCCCCACCTCCCCGAAGGGAATCGTGAGGAAATGCGAATGCATTTCGCGCGCGCTTCACTCCATTTATATATGGTGGTTGTGGTTCGAAGAAGGAAAAGGCGCCTAATTTCTGCAGCCCGGTCGGGAGCACGGCGCAGCGCCTGTTTTTTTTTATCGCGGTAGCTCCGCTGAGCTCCCGCGATGCGAGCGCCCTCACGCGCCAGAGCGCGCTCCTCCTCTCCACTTTGCTAGGGGCGAGGATAAGCGCGCGCGCCCGCAGCTTTTGCTATGGGAGAGAGAGTGAGAGCGGAGAGATAACACCTGCCGGCCCGCGGACACCTCCTCAACCTATCCTCCTCCCCGCGGACAACGCCGGACAACGCCGCCTGACATAGCCCGACTAAGAAATGCATTCGCATTTAAAACGGCTGTACGAAGCGCGCCTGCCTCGCTTAGCTGTAACACTACGTTCCCCGCTCTGGCTACCGCGAGGAAAATTGCGGCCGGGCTAGAGAGGGGGGCACGATGCGCGGTGCGCTTCCCTCAAGCACTTCCGTGGTGTTCAATAGTTAACATGCCCAGGAATGGCGACCCTAGCCCAAGTTCTGAGTCCAATCAGCGACGCTGTCACACCATTTTTTCTTATTACGCTCTCACGGTTAACTACTACAGCTACCACAACGATTTGTTAAATCATTGATCATGGGCGTTCTCGGAATGGAGATCTGACACCAAACGTCAATAGACATCGCGCAAGATGTGTTAAAACAATGTAGAGTGAACATTAAACTACTTCTGTAAGGACCCATTTTACTTTCGTGTTATACCGATTCCTACGACAGAGGGGTCAACCGTGTTTTTAGGAGCGAAGCAGCCTAGGGTATAGGCTCGTCCGTTGTCTGTCCGTGCGTCCATCACGGCACATCATATGCAAGGTACCCACTATACGCTATTAATCACCGTAACTTTCATGTATTAGGGAAGCACGCACTTGCCATTATTCGTCATTCTGCTGATAAGCGAGGTACCCGCTACACATCTGTAAGGCATTATGCGTAATTTGTTTGTGCTGTGGCTGATGACGTTGAAGAATAAGCGCGTTACAGACCACACATTATCTTTCTGCCGTGGATAGTAAACGAACGTGAACGCGCTCTCGTCCGCGGAAGGTTACGCCGACGCAGACAACAAGCTACCCCGTGCGAAGCTGCTACCCCGGTGTTGAGGGCGCGGGAAGCGGCGGCTCAACGGCAAAAACACATTGTATATACTGTACACACGCGTTGTCACTCAATGGACACTTTGCAAAATAGTGAGCGCCCCCTTAAAACACCTGTAAGTTGGCTTTCCCGCAGGAATGTTTTCCAACCAGAACCTCTCGTTCCCATACTGCTTTTCTAGCTCCAAGCACGTTCACCCCTACACATTCAAGCGAAGGTGTGGGAGCACCACAAAAGGCATTTCAAAGCACACTGCAGGAATGTCACGCCTCATTTGTTCCCCCCTGTGCAACAAAAGAACGGGAGAAACCAAATAAAAGAAAGGCAGGGGTTAATGAATGGAAGAAATATTTAGCCGGCTAGTCTGTGGTCGAGGCTATCTGGTGGAAAATAAACTTTCTCGCGCATGCGCAGTAACTATTTTGCAAGCTGTCCATTACACGCACGAGTGGGCAATGTCAAGGGTGATTTACGGTAAGAACGATCCCCAGTGCTTCGCCCACTCGTCATGATTCACTTCGTGGAGATGCGTGGATTTTTTTTATATTGCGTAGCGACCGCTAAAACTGACTTTTTTGACGGTTATTGTCAGTCATTCCGGCCAGCAAATAAAGTGGCTTTGAATTTTTGGAGGAATTGTGCGCAGACATATTGTTCTGATAAAACTTCCTTTTATTTTGGCGTTATTCACAGAAGGTCCCAATGACTTCACATGTCCTATTAGCAGGCCAACGCATCAGGTACCGTTTCGCGGCACACAATTTTACTTCCGTGTTTCTTACATGTTGTGACAGTACGAGTTTGTCCTTTATCGTCCAAGTGCTGGAAAATTCAAAGACAATAGATACTCCTGTATATGAGTTTACTCTGATAAAAGCCCTTTGACCACTACTATCTACCCATCTGGAGGCCTATGTCTGGGGGCACTCCTGGTCGTCTCCTTAAACTAGCGTGCACCAAAATTTGCATATCATATGAGGACATGAATATATGACGAAAAAATGCCCCCCACCTCCCCTAAGGGAATCGTGAGGAAATGCGAATGCATTTCGTGCGCGCTTCACTCCATTTATATATACGTGCGACCGAGCCGACGGGAGTGTGGGGCGCAGGGAGGAGAGAGAGCGAACGGCGAGAGAAGGAGCGGTGAAGCACTGCACCTACCCTCTGCTACACTCTCCACACACGCGGGAGCTCCGCCGAGCTTCCGCGATGCGAGCGCCCTCACACACCAGAGCGCGCTCCTCCTCTCCACTCACTCTCCGCTACTCCGCCCGCACCACCTGCTCCGGTTGCTAGGGGCGAGGATAAGCGCGCGCGCCCACAGCTGTTGCTATGGGAGAGGGAGTGAGAGCGGAGAGATAAAAAATTACACCATCTTCCGCTGAAGGGAACCATGTGTAGATGTGAAGCAGCGGGCGCTAACGCTTACACTGGCGGCGGCGTTGACGCTGGCGCTCATCGCAGCGTTGCGCAGGAGAGAAAACTGGGGATGCGTAAAGCACGCAGCGATGGAGCGGTGTTTCCTACTGGAACACGCCAATCGCTGCTAATGTGCAATAAGAGACAGAAGACTCCGACTGGACACAGAGACTCGCAATCCAACGGCAACCACACCCTCACTGCGCATGCGCCTCCCCTCCTCTCTCCCCTCCTACGCTCCCCCCTCTCTCCTCTAGGCATCCCTGCCCGCGGCGTCCACACTCCCACTGCGCATGTGCGTCCCCCCCCTCTCTCCCCTCTCCTACGCTCCCCCCCCTCTCTCTAGGCATCCCTGCCCACGGCGTCCACACTCCCACTGCGCATGCGCGTCCCCTCCTCTCTCTCCTCTCCTACGCTCCCCATCTCTCGCCTCGCGACGCCGACGCAGGCAACGTCTGCTAGCGAGTTTCTTGGTTGAAAAAACCGACTGCTCGTGCTGCACAACCGTTCACTGGCCACTCCGTATATATGGCAATAGATTTTGACCTGCAAGGTGGTGCCGGTGGGAGATTTCTCCTGTGCGTTGTTGAACAATAAAAATTCGCAGCGTGCGCGTTAACTAAAAGCGGACTGCGGGTCTCTGTGTCCAGTCGGAGTCTTCTGTCTCTCATTGCCCATTAGCAGCGATTGGCATGTTCCAGTAGGAAACACCGCTCCATCACTGCGTGCTTTGCGCCTCCCCAGTTTTCTCTCCTGCGCAACGCTGCGATGAGCACCAGCGTCAGCGCCGCCGGCAGTGTAAGCGTTATCACCCGCTGCTTCACATCTACACATGGTTCCCTTTAGCGGGAGATGGTGTAATTTTTTTTCTTCCTTTTCTTGGTTGAGCCACAAATATTTTGTTAAATTCAGGTAGGCTAGTGCCCTAACACGCACCCGCGCGAGTGTCTTCACATTCAATTAAACACGTTTCGTCATTTCCTTACCTTGCCCGCGCATGTGCATTTCTTTTCTTCCCTGAATCTCGCTTTTTATCTATTTCGTACTAAGACAACCCGACCTCGCTTCAAATGGCAAAGCGCAAACCTTTGAATTTTCGTGAAATGTACCCTTTATTATTTTTTTCTTTACCCTCTCGAGAGTTACCTAGAGCCGGTTTTCTTTCCAACACTGCTATTCAATACAACTTTTCCACCCCTCTGATGTTTCCCTCAACGCTCTTTGTCACCATATCGCTTACACTGCCAGCTGTGCACTTGCTGATGAGTCTCCCTGTTCCTTTCCTCAACTATGTGTCAACCCTCTTCCAATACAGATACAGTAACGCTTTCTCTTCCCATCTTCTGTCTTTCATGTTCCTTATACTCATTTCGAAAATTTTTGAAACTAATTTTCAAAGCAGCTACCGACATCAGCGCGACTACATGTCTGCATGTGGTACAGTGTGGTACAGTCTGTACGTTTTTATCGTTACACTGAGCTATTTTAGGCGTAGGGTAAAAGAAGGGTAGTAAAAATTGTGTTGGGCAAAGTAGGGTGATTTTGACCGTCGCGTGGGGTATTTTCCAAAAATATGTTGGCAACACTGTTCAAGCGTCGTGTCAGGACAAATACACTTGTGGTTGCAGTGTTGGCTGTCCAATTGTATATCAATGTAATAAACATTACATATATGTAGTTATGACTCCACAAGTTAGTCAAGCGTTGTGGGAACGCGCCTAAGGCTTGTGGTCATATGACCATCACACTGTACCGTGCACTTCGTGGCAAGGAAAGTGACGTTTCTACTCTACACGAGATTGCCAACGGTAATTTATACCATAAATTGCCCTCGCAACACACTACTCGCATTGCCTATAAGCAGACGTTTTTGCGCATGTGCTGAATTTTACACAAAAAACGTTAGAAAAACCTCGTACCACTTGGCTGAAAGAAAACAAAATAAGACGTAGGCTGCTACTCGCTAACCGCTTTGCATTAAATTGATTCCCACAATGTATGCGACCGCTCCAATTTATCATGTTGCTTTACTGGTGGTTGCGGTTCACTTCGAGGCTACTTTCTAGTCTTGGTTGCTTAGTGGCGGTTTGGGTACGTTGAGGGTTTGTTTGTCAGCTTTTCACCTCAGCTATCTTGGACAAGCTTTATTCTACAGGTCAGGTGGCATGGAGGGGCAACAAAAAACATGACGCAGAGCATCCGACAGGGACCAGCGGCAAGCGCCTGCGTCCCAACGAGACAGCCTCGCTGCCTTTCGGACAGGCCACAGCTTTCGCAATCTTTGACGGCTCGTCTCGAGGGTGCGGCCGTGGAAATGCGCTTGGGTCGCGAGCACACGAAGCCTGTGGCGCTGACGAAGCTTAATTGGATGTTTTATTGTTTACACGGCAAGACGTCAGGAAATCAGTCGTTGTCTTTCTAGATGACATCTTGCAATACAGGACCGTTCCCCGTGTTGTGGAGATCGAGACGCCGCAGAGCATCCTTCATGTCCCTCTACAAGGCGCACCAGCGCAATGGCTGTGTCTTCAACCTCCATTCTCGTCATGTGACGAATTTCTTGCGGTGTTTCGAATTGAATTCCTGCCTGTAGACTACGACTACCGCATCCGACACGAGCTGGACGCCCAAGTGCAGCACCCAGATGAGGGTCTGCGAGAGTACGTCCGAGTCACGCGGGAACTCAGTCGATGCATTAATCGCAGTGGTATAGAATTCGCTTGTCTCACGTGTTGTACGAATATGTGACCCACGCTTGAGGACATATCTTTTTTGCCGTTTATTTCCCTACCTTAGGAATTAGAACAGTGTGCTTGTGTAACTGCGGAGTCACTTCAGCAACACAACGCTCCGCCATCACTTGCTGTCATTGTCCTCAAGCCAGCCTGGCGCGGAAGTAGATAAACATTGGGACACTACCTTAGTACTATCGCATGCCACGAACTTCCGTGGCGGGCTAAGGTGGACGATTATAGTCGGTTACAGGAAAATCCCTCGCGTTTCGTCTAGAGAGAGCGACATCCTCTACGTCAGCGGAGTTGTATGGCATTCGGGAGGCCCTTTTGGTTATACTACGACAGCATCCGCCAAAAAGATGGGCAATATTTACAGATTCTAAAGCAGCCCTACAAAGCATGTGGAACAGGCTTAAGCGTGGTAATCACCAACCGGTAGCGTCTGATATCGCATATCTTCATCACAGGGCTAAGATTGCTGGACATAGTATTACGTTCCAGTGGATACCTGGCCACGCTGGTATTTCGGGAAACGAAAAAGCGGATGAAGCTGCCCGAAATGGACTCCAATACCGAAATTTCAGAAGAATATTTTTTACCAAAGCCGACGCTTCGAACATCGCTAAAAGATATGCCCATCAGGAAAAAAGACCGCGTGTGGAATTTGCAGTTTCGCAAAGATAACTTCCTGTTTTGTGTTGACCCAGAAGTGAGAGCGAAAATTTCCCATGCACTCCCTCGTCACCTAGAGACATTATATCATCGTCTGCGACTGAACGTGGCATACACGAACAGTTATTTGTACCGCATTGGGCGTACCACAAGTCCCTGTTGTGATAACTGTGGCAACATAGAAACAGTGGAGCACATACTACTTGAATGCCCCGCGTACCGCGACGAGAGACAATTACTTGAACGGCAAGTGGACAAGATTTACCACGAACAGTTAACGTTGCGCAACATATTAGGCCCAGTGCCCGGACATTCAAAACAGTGTCGGGTTATACGTTCGTTAGTCCATTACCTGTCCGAAATTGGCCTTGTCGAAAGGCTCTAATGATCGAATACAGGGAAAGCTTAACTTACCTGACACCCTAACTGTAAATACTTTTATCAGGTTCACATGCACCGTTCTTATTTGTTTATATTCTTTTTTCTCATTCTTTTCTTCCCTCTCTTCTGAAATCTTTTAGTCCCCTTCCCCATCCCTATACAGAGTAGCATGTCAGCGCTATATAGACGCCGGCAAAAATCTCTGTTTTTCCAATAAAGAGTATCTCTATACAACCTAAAAATAAAAATATTAGCTCCGCCCACAGAACTGGGGGTGCGCTTGTCGATCACGTGTCGACGTCGAGCACATGCCAGTGTTGTCCAGGCTGCTTTTTTTGTCGAAGCATGAATGCTTTTTCTGAGCTTATGTCTATACCACGTGAGAAAAGGTTCGTCGTTCTTACCTCTGCATATGATATTCGGCTGAGCAGGGATGTCACAATACACGATGAAACTTATCAGCACGCTCAAGTTTTTCTCCTTAAAACAAGTGACGTCAAATAAATGATTGACGCCACAACAAGGAGCAGAGGTAAAGACTTGCACACTTTGTACATTCCAAAGTGTGTTCGGCGAAAAGCTTGTGGCCATTAGACTGATTATGCCATGTCTTTTTTCCTTTTACACTCTCAGTGGGATTGCTTACAAACGGAATGTGTGCATGTTTTCCTTTTTAATTTTTTACCGCGAATAGCAGCGAGACGCGAGACTAATCTTCCTCCGTTCGCACGCGTTCGTATTTTCTCGCGCTTTGCGCATCGTTCAAACGCCATCCGCTTTCCAGCGCTTAAATTGACGGACCCTTTGCAAATTCCAAAGCGTGTTCCGCGAACGCCTGTGTCCATTGACGCGGCGTCGGTCAGAATGGAACGCGATTAGGGCGTCTCCCTCCTTGCATGATTGTAAACGCTGAGCACAGCGACGCTGCGCAAGCAAAGCGCGATCGCTGTAGAGTCCGAGGCGTCCGGCGTCCGTTTGCGCCCCCCCCGGCGGCCACATGGCTCTGTGCCAGGGCTCGGACGGACGGACGGACAGACGGGCATACACGGACGGACAGATGGACGGACCGATGAAGAGACACGGGCGGACGGACGGACACGGATGGACGGACGCACACGGACGGATGGACGGACGGACAGACGGACACACGGACGCACGGACACTGACGGACGCCGGACGGACGGACGCGAGCATGAGACATTAAAGGCTTTTGCCTTAATACGGTGGAACACCTATGCAAATTCTTCCTGGGTGGGACAGTGATGGCTGTGCGTAGACCTTGTCTTTATTCTTAGGTTATGACCGAGTACAGATGTGGTAGAAAGAACATATCAGGAATATAGCGTGGAAACAAATGGATGGATCTTTGCACCTCGCTCACAACATTTTTAGGAGTGACCTTTGGCGTAAATCATGGGGGGTCAGGGGGGTACGGACCCCCCCTTCTGTCCAGGGCTGGAAGGGACACCCCTTGCAAGTGTCCCCCCTTCACAATTAGCTTTAGAACATAATACAATTGAGTTACTTGACAGTTAAATACAATGAATTCAATTTTTTTCGAAGGCGATTATTTTGTAGTGTCTACCTGTGTATACCTCTCAGTCAGTCGTTCAGTCAGTCAATGAACTTTATTGATAAAATGTCCTGAGGAGCCCATTTCCCTCAAGAGGGATGGTCGGCTGCGGGTCGCCCCCACGTGGGGACAGGAAGGGCAAGCCCCTCCGCCACACTGTGGGCCCTCTGGACAGCCCGGCTCTCAGCTGTGTGAGACTATAGGAATCGCAAAAGCTGCTCGTCCGGTTCAAGGTAGGCGTGGGACTAGCCGGGTGGCACGGGGTCTACCCTGCATCTCCTCTGGACATATAGAAAGCTTTCATCATCATCATCATCCAACTACTCGAGCTAGGACACCATGCTCGTTTTTTTTAAAATTTTAATCCGAAGCATGACTTAATTCTTATGTGTATAAAAATACTACTGATATTTAAAAAAATTACACCATCTCCCGCTAAAGGGAATCATATGCAGATGCGAAGCAGCAGGCGCTAACGCTTACACTGGCGGCGGCGTTGACGCTGGCGCTCATCGCAGCGTTGCGCAGGAGAGAAACCTGGGGAGGCGCAAAGCACGCAGTGATGGACCGGTGTTTCCTACGGGAACATGCCAATTGCTGCTAATGGGCAATCAGAGACAGAAGACTCCATATTGACACTGAGACCCACAGTCCGCTTTCAGTTAACGCGCACGCTGCGAATTTTTATTGTTCAACAACACACAGGAGAAATCTCCCACTGGCACTACCTTGCAGGTCAAGATCCAGTGCTATATATACGGGGTGGCCAGTGAACGGTTGCGCAGCTCGAGTAGTCGGTTTTTAGATGTGAAGCATCTTAGAGCGGGGTTCAATCCGGTGGTGGTGGTGGTGGTGTGCGGCGTGACAACCCTTACTGCGCATGCGCAAACCCTATAAAAAATAAAAAAAACCTCCTCTCCCCCCGCTCTCTCCTCTATAGGCATCCCTAACCGCGGCGTCCACACCCCCCACTGCGCAGGCGCGTCCCCCCTCTCTCTCCTCTCCTACGCTCCCCCCCCTTACTCGCCCAAGGTTCCTTGTTCTCGCCCAAGGAGGTTTAAAAAATAAAAAAAAAAATTTTAAACCTCCTTGTTCTCGCCTCGCGACACCGACGCAGGCAGCGTCTGCTAGCGAGTTTCTTGGTTGAAAAAACCGACTGCTCGCGCTGCACAACCGTTCACTGGCGACCCCGTATATATGGCACTGGATCTTGACCTCCAAGGTGGTGCTGGTGGGAGATTTCTCTTGTGCATTGTGGAACAATAAAAATTCGCAGCGTGCGTGTTAACTAAAAGTGGAGTGCGGGTCTCTGTGTCCAGTCGGAGTCTTCTGTCTCTCATTGCCCATTAACAGCGATTGGCATGTTCCAGTAGGAGACACCGGTCCATCACTGCGTGCTTTCCGCCTCCCCAGGTTTCTCTCCTGCGCAACGCTGCGATGAGCGCCAGCGTCAACGCCGCCGCCAGTGTAAGCGTTAACGCCCGCTGCTTCGCATCTACACATGGTTCCCTTTAGCGGGAGATGGTGTAATTTTTTTTCGATCAAGAAACTCGCTAGCAGACGCTGCCTGCGTCGGCGTTGCGAGACGAGAGAGGGGGAGCGTACGAGAGGAGGGAGAGGGGGGAGGGGACGCGCATGCACAATGGGTCTGTAAACGTTGTGGGAGGGATGCCTAGAGGAAATGGAGGGGGGGGGGGGCGGAGCGTAGGAGATGAGAGGAAGGAGGAGGAGACGCGCATGCGCAGTGGGGATGAAGAGCGACCCTTGGCGTACATACGCGCAGCAGGCCAGGCGCTGCTGCGCGTACGTACGCCAAGGGTCGCTCTTCATCCTCTGCGTGCGCAGATGTGGTGCCGAAGTCTAGTTGATTATCCCTACGAACAGTGAATAACATACGCCAGGTTGCGTAACTGATGGTGAATACAAAGCAGAGAAAAAGGTTAGTAGGAACCGAGTTCTTCAATATTAAGGCGAAAGCCTTTAATGTCTCATGCTCACGTCCGTCCGGTGTCCGTCCGTCCGGATGTCCGCCTGTCCGTCCGTCCGTCCGTCCGGATGTCCGTCTGTCCGTCCGTCCGGCAGGATGCCCGTCCGTCTGTCCGTCCGTCCGTCTGTCCGCCCGTCTGTCTGTGTCCGTCCGTCCGTCCATCCGTCCGGATGTCCATCCGTCCGTCCATCCGTCCGTCCGGATGTCCGTCTGTCCGTCCATCCGTCCGGATGTCCGTCTGTCCTTCCGTCCGTCCGGATGTCCGTCCGTCCGAATGTCCGTCTGTCCATCCGCCCGGATGTCCGTCTGTCCGTCCGTCTGTCTGTCTGTCCCTTCGTCCGTCCGTCCGTCTGTCCGTCCGTTCGTCCGGATGTCCGTCCGTCCGTCCGGATGTCCGTCTGTCCGTCCGGATGTCTGTCTGCCCGTCCGTGCGTCCGTCCGTCCGGATGTCCGTCTGTCCGTCCGTCCGTCCGGATGTCCGTCTGTTCGTCCGGATGTCCGTCCGGATGTCCGTCCGTCCGTCTGGATGTCCGTCCGGATGTCCGTCCGTCCGGATGTCCGTCTGTCTATCCGGATGTCCGCCCGTCCGTCCGGATGTCCGTCCGTCCGTCCGTCCGGATGTCCGTCCGTCCGTCTTTCCGTCAGTGGAATGGCCCCACGCTTTCGCCGAACACACTTTGGAATGTACAAAGTGTCCTTCAACTTTTTTTGTTGGTCACAGAACTTGCTTCTCAGTTTCACATGGGGCCAGCGGCTGCCGATAGAGGCGCAGCTTTGCAGGAGAGGAAACGTGGGCGCTTGTACCGCTGTGGCTGTGTGTAGCACAGCCTCGATATTCTAGCTTTCTAAAATTACGCAGCGGTTGCTTTCCTTCCACGGATTTACTTTTAACACTGAGCATGCATATATACCTGCTTTCACGCGTTTTGTCTTCAAATGAACGCCGGAGAGAAAAAGAAAGGCAGCGCAATACATATAGGCCGCGGTGGTATCAGCCGGAAAGATACAAAAAATTAGGGGTTTTACGAGCCACTACTGCGAACTGATTATGAGGAACGTCGTGGCGGCTCCCTAGAGTCATTTTGAATGCACTTAAATCTCAGCACACGGGTGTTGTTGCATTTGGTCCCCATCAAAATGAGGCCCCCCGTAGCCGGGCGAGCGCCTTTCGTCCCAGCGCTACGATAGGTCGTGCTTGTTAACATTTGTCTGAAATTAAACACTCAACGTCCCCCTCAAAGCGGCATCGCTGCCATTTGTAATTAGAGGCATGAATACGAGCTGTAACACGCTCGTTAGCCCACAAGCACCTGCAAGCGAGCGCGATATCCCGTTTGCGCCAGGTGGCGCACAATGGCTGATGCTTTGGCCAACACAGCTGTTTAAGTTTTGTGAAGCTTTGAGCAGTATCAGAGTCCCTCTGGTTGCAACTTACCAGATCAATACACTCGAGAGTAGGTATTTGGCTTTCTTTAATACAAGGCTATTTACAAACGCATAGGCTTGTCACGTTACAGAAACACTGGATTGCCGTTGATACTAAAGTTATACCGCGTGACAATGCCCAAGGTGTCGAAATTGTTCTCGCTCACACGCGTATACTGTGACTGAAATTGAAGATTGCCCTTTTTTCTGCCGCGGTATGGCCCGCGTCTATTTCTCGCTTCGCTAATTGTCTAATGGGAAAGAAAAGAATGACACTTTTCGGGTCATTCTCTTGTAGCCGGCACGGCACCCCGGCACGCTACACGTGTTAGGCATCGTCGTCCTGAGACAACGTTTCCGCTAACTCAAAGACATCATATGCAGTAGCTATTCTCGCACTACGCGAGCTTTTAAATACGCGAACAGTCCAAAGGATGCACTCTGTGGCACAGCGGCTCCGCTTCGTGGCACTTTAGAGTTGCGTATGGTCTCCTATGGCGTGACGGCAGTGTTTAGTGACCAGAAGAGCATTGAGGGACTCTGGTCTGGTATGAGTGAGTGTAGTTGTCGTCCGCGTACACGCGAGTCTTGTTTGACCGTTGAGAAGCCGAAGTCGGTCCCTTCTGAGTCTTCAGTCGTCTGGCTCGGCTGGCACCGCACCAAACGGCTGAGGATTCCCCTGCCCATATAGGCTGACCATAATTTCCTTCGTGCAATGGAATACAATGTGTGAAAACTGCACAAATCAAACACTGGCTTCCTAAAATCACATTCTTTGGGGTTGAAGTGTTCAAGCTCTCGCAGGTCTCTTCTGCCCAGCACTGCACAATTCAAACACTGCCCTCCTGCAGTCACGTTCTTTGGGTGTGAAGGGCTCAAGCTTTCCCAGGTCCCTCCTGCACAAATCTGCACATTTCACACACTGGCTTCCTAAAATCACGCTCTTTGTGGGTAAACGCTTCAAGCTCTCCCAATTCCGTCCTGCAGATCTCTAAAAAAATACATGGGTAGAGGGACAGCTGCTCAAAGCAGGTGGTAAGAGACTACAGCAAGCACTCGTCGCCGGGGCCGAAGGGGTTTCTGTTCAATATAAATGTGGCCATCACCGCCGCTACCCCCACTCATTTCAGGAAGCCGCAACAGGTGAACTCGGCTCAAGCGTAGGGGCAGTCTGGTAACACAAAAGACCGTTTCACGCTTGTGAATCAACTAGGAAAGCAGCGTGACGTGCTAGAGGGCTGGCGGAAGCGCGACAGATTGCCAGTTTCTAGTCACTTCCACTGCGACTATTGGGAATGCTTTTCGAAAGTAGCACCGCTTTGTAAACGGAACGCGCGCCAAGCGCTGCAGCACTTCTGTCTCAAGCCGGTATCAGCGCGTGGTATCACTAAGTAATGACTCCTCACACGAAATGAATTACGCAAGCTGCACTGGCCTTGACAGACCGCGAGTTTCATGAGCAGAGGCCGACTACTCTTCCTCCGCAATTCAGCCGTCAGCGGCGCCGCGCGCTCTACCACATGGGCCATTATGTGCTTCGGGGGAAACCATCGCCGCTCTTCCGATGTTGCCGACCAGCGGCGCGCTATTGCATGTATTGTCACATAAAAAACGGTTCATTGCCTTTTGGAGTTATACTTCTCCTCATTTCCCACAAAAAATGTTACGAAATGCCCATATCCAGCATAGAATCGCGATAAAATCGACGCAACGTAAAAGTATTTCACCACTTAGGTACAAATACATTTTACAAATGTGTCGCGATGGAGAAAAACAGATACTCAGAAGTACGTCTGCAATTCTATACTCAAAAGTACGTCTGAAGCACACTGCAACCGAAGTGGCATGTACCCGTTGTTTTAAAAGAGAGGACGCGGACAGGCAGTTACGTATTAGTGGTAGCAGCAGGTGACGAGAGGTTAGTCCACGTTAATAAGATTCGGCACTATCATGCGTGAGCTAATAATGGCGGTGTGGTATTCGAAGCCGACGCAGAGTTCGGCAACATCCAGATGGCACCACAGGCTCACAAGTCGTGAAGCGATTTGTCCGCGGCTGCGCAGGCAAACAACCTAAGCTTTGGCCTAAGGGAAGAACGCACCGCTGTTCCAAATGAGTACAGAGAGGTGATGACAGACCTACCTGGCCGAAGAAAGCTTGATGAGCACAAAATCCCATTAATACCCGGTGCTAAGCAGACACAACCACATTTGTGGCACATGAAGCTATTGCAGGAGAAGCCGACAAGGAAGAACGGCGCATGCAATGGAAAAAAAAATTGGAGGACGGGCCGCTTGAGCTCCGCCTTCCAGAGCAGGTCGCGATAGCGTAATTGGTACTCGTGCGCATCGCCTTCTCAGCCGCTAGCCTGCTTCGGTTGTCGGTGCATGCCTCAACCGTGCCGTTAGGAAACGAAAGACTGTGCACGTAATATTGGCCGTTTCAAAGTATCATTGAATGCCTATCGCAAGCACACTTGTTAAGTGCCCACTGCGCCATAATTATTCCTTTTGCGAATCAGGGAAGAGTCCACTTCGCGTCCGTAGGACCACACGCCAACCTACGCATCGGTTCACTTTGTTCATGCTTCTGCTGCTGATGATGATTAAGTATGTCTGAGCGCTTTGTAATGTGTGGGCCTTTAAAACACCCACTCTTTGCTCAATTCACATCTTTTGACGCCTGGCGCGATTCTATCCTTCTGTCACGCAATATATGATACGTTAAGGAGACTCCTTCCAATACATGACATTCATATAGTGTTTGTTTCCAGAAGCAGTTAAAAAAAAATGTTGTGGCTCTGTAGTCGAACACCTGCTTTCCACGCAGACGGCCTGGGTTCGATTCTGAGTCGTTGTGCGAAATTTTTATTATTTGTTTTATTTGCATATTTCCCGATTTTTTGGTCACAGACAAGAAGATGATTTTTCGGTGACAACCAATGAAGCTCACACCAACGTTACTAGATCCTGTCAGTTGTCAAACTGCGTCTGGGAGCGGCGCGAAAATGTGACCCTCTGCCGTCTCCTCTCGTGAGGTGGCGCTGCCGCCTCGATCGGCCCGGTTGGCTACGGAAGCTTCGCAAGGCAGCAGCGCGCCGTCGACCGAAAGTGGCTTCTCTTTATCTCATTAGCTTTCGTTGCGATGCTCTCCTTAGCACCAAGTATTCAACGAATAGCCTTTTAAATGCGAAGCATTTCTTAGCGAACTTCGGCGAGTTTGAGCGTATCTATCTAGCTATCTATCTAGCCGCCTACGACTTTGTGCTCTCCTGGCCATATCGTTAACGGGATTTATACCAAATTTTTTATGACATAACATGACTGTATGACGAACATAAATAGCTGGTCATATCATGAAAATCATGACTAACTTTTCATGAAAATAATGATATACATGCCATGTTCATGGCGCGCTCGCGGCCGTTTCGTTAGCTTGATATACACCAAATTTAGAATTGAGTGACATTACTGTATGATGAACATAAATGACAAGTGGTAATATGAAAATCATGACTTCATGAGCGACATGACTTGCATTCCACGCTCATAGCGCGCTCGCGGCCGTTTCGTTAGCTTGATATACACCAAATTTGGTATTGAGTGACATGACTGTATGACGAATATAAATGACAAGTGGTAATATGGAAATCATGACTTGTCATGTGCGACATGACTTGCATTCCACCCTCATGGCGCGCTCGCGGCCGTTTCATTAGCTTGAGATACACCAAATTTGGTATTGAGTGACATGACTGCATGACGAACATAAATGACAAGTGGTAATATGGAAATCATGACTTGTCATGTGCGACACGACTTGCATTCCACGCTCATGGCGCGCTCGCGGCCGTTTCGTTAGCTTGAGATACACCAAATTTGGTATTGAGTGACATGACTGTATGACGAACATAAATGACAAGTGGTAATATGGAAATCACGACTTGTCATGTGCGACATGACTTGCATTCCACGCTCATGGAGCGCTCGCGACCGTTTCGTTAGCTTGAGATACACCAAATTTGGTATTGAGTGACATGACTGTATGACGAACATAAATGACAAGTGGTAATATGGAAATCATGACTTGTCATGTGCGACATGACTTGCATTCCACGCTCATGGCGCGCTCGCGGCCGTTTGGTTAGCTTGATATACACCAAATTTGGTATTGAGTGACATGACTGTATGACGAACATAAATGGCTGGTGGTAACATGAAAATCTTGGCATGCATGTCATCTACGATGCCATTTACATGCCACGCTCATGGTGCGCTTGCGTCCAGTTATAGTCTGTTATACTATATTTTTCAACGTCATATCCCTGACGGAAATACGTCAGTGCAGCCGTGGTGGACTCCGGCATAAAACAATTTCGTGTTAGAAATCAAAGAGGACATGACCATCCGATTTAAAGACTACTGCGAAGACTTCCTTATAATCCACTATCTGCAGACAATCGCACTCTGTAGGCAATTTCACAAGCAGTCTTCACGCAGTCGAACGCCGAACATGAATCGACCACTGCCACATGACAATGTGAACAATCTTCCAAACAAAAGTAACCCACAACGGCATCCGAAAAAACTGTACCTTCCACCAGGATTTTCTTCTGCGGAAAAATCGCCATTTGCTCATTCTTCACCGCACAATACAATCGAAGCCATTAATGATGTCCCATATGCACTTAATACCTCGTACCACATACAACCTGACTTGGCATCACCTGGCATCAATATTACTATAAAACGTTAAGACGCACATCACGAGATCGTTGTATCCAAAAAGGACGAACTGGCAAACCCGCACAAAACCAGACCACTCCGGGACTTTACAGAGCAGGGTTTTTTGTCGGAGTATTTCAGCTCAACAGTTCCACAAGAAAACGTGTAGCTGGGTGAGCTGGCTCATACTTGAAGGAAAAAGACAGGGACACAGAAAGGACCAACAAGAACAGGTGCCTGTGCCTGTTCGTTATTTCTGTGTCCCTGTCTTTTTTTGCGCACATTAGTTCACCTTGAAGGTCCACAAAAACAGAAGCGTTCCCAATCAGAATCTCGCGAAGCAGCGTCTGGTGCAGTAGCGTCCAGCATTCAACCGCCGGAATGTCGAAGTGATGTGGACTCATCATACAGAAACAGTGCCAACAGTGAGAACACAAGCGCAGATGTGCCTTCTGACGACAAAAGTTTTCTTGAGGGAACTACCTACGGTGAATGGTATATAAATACACAAGATACAGATGCACAAAACATCGCACATTGCTTTCCGACAGAAACACCTGCATTTGTTGGTGTCGCACAAGCCTGTGAAGGACTTGTTAACAATCCTGGCACACTACGATCGATGCACAACCCACCAAGCCCCTTGTGCACCAGCTACCCACTGAATACTACATCAACTCACGAAGCAAACGAATGTGATACTCAGAAAAGAATGCCTAATTAGCAACTTCCGCAGCAATATCAGCGAGACCAGCGCAACCAAGTCGATGAGACCAAGCGACTACAACGCATACTTCGACATGGGCAACGAGAACAGAAAACTTCATCGAAACCGCAGTCACGTCTTAAAGAACATCGCAGAAAGGGACATAGTCGTGCACACCCTCTGCCCCATAGATCAAGATCGCGACTTCGATAAAAATATCTGCAACATCTCCACAGAAAACGTCCAAAAAGACATGAAACTACTCCTTGTACTCTGCATGAACAGATGAGCTCTCATTCAGCCTCAATCAGCGGGCACGCAAACTGCATGCACGGCGCGTGTACCACTATCGACGAAAGATACCACGCCTAAAAAATCCGAGCTGTCGATCATGCAAGGCGTCAGCGCCTCATTTATTCCTCACAAGAATGCCAGCTGTGTTTTCATCTGTTTCCACGTTCAAGGCATGCTTATGTTGTCCAGAACGCAACAGCCAGCCTCGCTCACCAGAGCTCTCCTTGATAATCCCGGACTGCTGCCCTCTCCTGTGAATCTTTTTGTGCGAGTTTACGGAACCCCCTGCTACATGAAACTGAGCCGTATTTACCGGACTTGTCTCTGAAGACATTGTGAGTTTAAGGAACTTTCCTCGTACATGGAACGATCTCCGCATTTTGACATAGGCAACTTCTAAGCCTATGCATGTTCAGTTTTAGTTGCTGTTTGCCTCAGACCTCCTTTCGGGGGAAGGGGGGAATCGAGTGACACATGAAACTATTGCAGGGGAAGCCGACAAGGAGGAAGTGTGCAAACAATGGAGATAAAGTATGGCGTCTATGCCACTGGACATCTCTCATTCATAGCATCCCACATATGTGTAAGATACCAATGACCTTAATGGCGGAAGTTGAACGACGAACGCAACAACTGCTGGCGTGGGACTTTATCTATCCAGTACATAGTTTACCAGTGGTGTGTGGTGTCAAACAGGAGGGAACCATCGGAATATGTATAGATTGCAGGAGCTTGAACGCCGCCACAGAAAGTGACCAATTTCCCATGAGAAATGTGACCGAGTTCTGTACTCAATTCCCAGGGCAAAACACTAATCAATTTTCGACATGACCGTCAGGTATTGGCAAATACTGCAAGACAAAGAATTATAAACGTTCTCAGCGTTAGAAGCGCTCAGTGGCTTGTATGCATGAAAGGTTATGCCTTATTGGTTACACAATTCTGCGGCAACGTTCCAACGAGCATTAAATGAGTTACTCAGCAACCATCGCCAGTATGCGTGTGCATACATTGACGATATAACCACTTTTTCCAAGACATATGTCTATAAAAATGTGGGTGTAGGCCTGCAGGTGGCGCATGTGCTCTCGCCATATGGCAAGACACATGCGCTATTAGCAGGCAGTGCTGCGAAACATTCAAGATGCAGGTTTCACAGTAAACCAGGCAAAGTACAAGTTTGCTCAGCCGCATGTTAAGTATCTCGGACATGTGGAGTCAGGTGCAATGCTATGGACTCTGGGATTGTTCACTGGGTGCGCACAATCCAACAGCTGAGGCCGCCTACGACAAACATCAACTGAGGAGTGTCGCAGCGCTTCTGAACTACTATCGGGATTATGTAACTATTCAAGGCTCGTCGTGCCACTGGCATCGCTCACAAACAAAAGGGTTCCAGAATCCAAACACACTACCGTGGAATACAGAGGCACAAGTTGCGCTCGATTCACCTAAAGAGGTCCTCGCGTGAATTCCTGCGTTCACAGCACTATACCCAGCGCAGCTTTTTGTTTCGCCACGGACGCATCGGAAACGGCAGTTGGACCGGCATCTCCCAATGGGTAGGTGAACATGAGCGACCAGGCACATTACATTCCTTAGTAAGAACTTGAGGCCGTCGCAACAAAAGTGATCCCTAATTAAACGAGAGGCGTTTGCAATTGTGTGGATGCTAGAGACTTTGGGTACATGGCTATTTGGCACAAAGGTCAAAATAATGACTGACCATGATTTTCTGACTCGCGCGGCCCCCCTGCAATGCTAGGGCGACGCGGTGGGCGTTGCGATACAAAAATGCCATGGAAATTGTTCATAGTAAAGGCGCGCTGAAAAAGGCTGTTGATGCTCTATCGCATCTCGGATGGTAATTTCTGCTGTGTACATATGACTGTTTGTGGAAATAGGATGTTAAGCCTGTCTCATATGCTTGTGTTTTTTGTCTGTTTTGTGGTCACTGAAGTGGTTGCGCTATGCGTCAAGTGACTTTGCAAGAATTTATTTCGCGTGCAGGTCCGAAGATCAGTATTGAGTGTTCTTATAGCGCAGCTCGAACGGGTGAATTGTTTGTGTATAATATTAAAATGTCTTGTTTATCGTCCGAAACAGGCATTCATTTTTACTGCAGTTAGATGGGTTCACACATTAGATGTGTTCTGCAGGGGCAGTGTTGTGCATGAAACAGAGAAGTGTTTTGTGCAATGTACTCATTTTTTAACACGACAGCGTTGAAGAGACACTAAAGGAAAAGAACAATTTGCGTCGGAGGGAAAGATCAATGTATGGTAATATCTAAAATGGCAATATTATCAACAGCAGTGCTCTACGAATCGAGAAATTAAGGTAAATGTACGACAACACATGCGCAACGAGCGGGACAACTAGGAAATATTTTAATGACGTCACAGCGTCCGCCTACAATTAATCAGCGGTAATCAAACCAGCTGCAGTAAAAAAAGAACCTTACGTGCACTACAACACGTTATAAAATGCTGCCTGTTCGTTTCTGTTTGATTCATATAAAAAAGAACCGCCTGGCGTTACTATGCGGAATAGCGCGAGTGGTTCAAATGTTGCGTTTTCGCCTGGTTAGGCTGGAAAGGTGGTGCCATCTAGCGGGGCCCAGTTGAACCCGGCCAACACAAATATTCACTGAGGCAAGCTTCAATGGCCGTTGTTGCTGCTGTGGCTCCCGCTACTTTCGCTCTGCTGCTACTATAGTGTCGGCGGCAGCGCATAAAGGCGGGCAACGTTGGGCATGGCAACTGTGACGTCTTAAGAACCGCTTTCAGGTGGGTGATTTGAAGTGCGCTAACGCCACGCGGACCACTAAAACGTGATTTTATTTGAAAATAAGCATTTCCTTGGCGCGAAAGTAGCACTACGAGGTTTCTGGACCGCTATTTGAGCAATGAACGTCGACTTAATATTTGTCCTTAGTGTCGCTTTAAATAACACGTTTCGCAGAAATTCAGGCGTCGGCGTCAGCGTCGGCGTCCTTAGTTATGAACGAAAAATCATCATCTTGTCCATGACCGAAAAATTGAGAAATATGTAAATAAAGTAAGTAATAAAAATCCCCGGTTCAAGTGAGAATCAAACCCTGGTCGTCTGCGTGGGAAACTGATGTCTTACCACAACGCCACGCCATTTCTTGTAACTGCTTCGGAATAAAAACTCTGTGAATAACATGCAGTGGAAAGAGTCTCTTTAATGCATGTAATATTGCTTATCAGAAGCGTGGAATGGCGCCAGGCGTCAAAACTTGTGAAGCGTGCGACGAGTGGGTGTTTTAATGGCTCACCCATTACAAAGCGCTCAAACATATTTTATAATCATCAGCTGCAAAAGCATCAATAAAGTGAGCAGTGGCGTAGGTTCGCGTGTTGCCTTACGGGCGCGAAATGGGCCCTTCGATGATTTGCAAACGGAATCAACTTATCAACTGTGCTCGGAGTAGGCATTCTAGAATAGCTTGAAACAGGCAATAGAGAGTTCTAGTTTGGCGTTTTTACGCTGCGCTCAGCAGCTAAGTGGAGCGGGAACGCGAGTGCGCATGCGCCTTCCTGCTACGGCCGTAAGCGGGTTAGGGGAGCGAGGCCCACGCTCCGCTTACGGGCTGCCTAAGCGGAGCGTCGCTGCCGTTTTCGCAAGCGGAGGGGGGACGAAGCGCGCGCCCTCTCTCGTGCGTGCAGCATCAATGGTTTCAATTATAGTGAACTAGAACCAACTATAGTTTCAATGGTGAAGACAAAAACGGCGCCACGGCACTCGCGTCAAAAGAGCAAACAAAACAAGTAAGGGTTGCAATGGATCTAGAACGCAACCTTGCTGGCTTTCGGGTGGCTATTATCAAGTCAGTGCTTGCTTCTCTGTAAAGAAAATATACACCGCCAACATATTTAAAGCGCACTTCTAAATACGTCGTGAACAAATAAATTCATACGTTCTCATTTCGGTTTGTAACTGCGACTAAATGTTTTTCTCTAGCGACGCTGAACATCACCAGAGGGCGCCGTAACTGCTAAGGATCCGCTACGCTAGTCCCGCTGCCGACAACGCATAACTAAAACGAGAAAATCATCCGCCGCTCCGCTGCGGCTTAGCGGGCCAACTCGGAGCGGAGCGGGCCGTAAAAACGCTAAACTAAAACTCTCTTAATGTTACGCGCACATTCGTTCGTTTCCTTGCCGGATGGTTGAGGCATGCATCAAGAACCAAAGTCGGGCTAGCAATTGAGAAGGTGATCACCACGCGGCCCGATTACGCTATCGTGTTCTACTGATGACGGTAAGCTGGACTCCGCCCAGTTTACGTGCCTTGTGTCAAGGTAGCGCAAACGTATTAATACTATTGCTATCATTGCGCGTGCGCCCTAATTGTTTTGCATTGCCGAGACGGCTAGGTTCTTTTATCCTATTGAGTAGGATTGTACTGCACGAGGTTAATATCTATATGTTTGTACGTCTTTCTTTTCGGCAGTATGACAACACGCGAGGGGATAGCTTCCCTGCGCGACATGTGTCATCGTACTGTCTCCTACGTTGTAGTTCGAGTATTGGCCTTCACGTCCACCGGCGTTGGTTGCTAGCAAAAAATCATCATCTTGCCATGACCCAAAAATACAGAATGATGAAATGAAATATATAATAAACTACTTCTCTTCGAGTGAAAATCGAGCCAAGGCCTACCTTCAAAATGCATTGATTGAGATAGTTAATCATAATTTTTTATATCAAGGTATTCTTACTGTGCAATTAGTTCCAATCGCATAATAGCCAAACATCCTCTGGTTGGTATTTACAAAACAGGTATAAGCACAACCAATTTGTGGCTTTTCATCTTCCTGCAAAAAATGACGGCAAAAGGTTCCACTACTTTTCAGTGTAGCATAGAACAAAACAGAACTGAATGCTTTACGCTTTCTCAATGCAAATCATTCTTCCTAACCCAGCTCTAGAGACGGTGTTACGAAAATGGCTGATGCTACTATGATGCCTACCTTACTTCAAAACAAGCTGTTTCAAGGTTCTCACATCTCATGATAGTTTACGCGTTATTGTTGCCCGTCTTTTACGCTAGGCTCTCGACGAAATTGTCGTTCTGCTGTACCACGCAACCACGCTTTTCGCACTACGCGTGTGGCCTCAATAAACTATGCTTTTTAAAAACCTTGGACAACAACTACATTTTTCCCAATTATCCCTTCTGGATGTCTCCAAGGCAATGTGTTTTGCTTAGTTTAACTCAGCATGGATTATTACTTCCACAAAACAAATATTGAATTTACCTAACCTATCCCTGATACCAATGCTTAATTTTAATTTACATCAGCACTGTTTTAGTGCATCCCTGTTTAAAATATAAAAGAAGACATGTTTATGCTCACTGTCGCACGAACGAAAAAAAGCTCGGACATGAGAACCGTCGGAACGTGATGATAAATACTAGCGTGAGAACGTTTCTACTATCTTGTGATCAGCGTAGATGGGGCTGAGCTATAAGTGTTCTTTAGCAAAAAATGTAAAGAAACACCAGCAAATGAGCTCCACTGGTTTTATACCATTTATTCTTGTGGTGATCTTGAAAGCAAGTCCACACTGCCGACATTGCGGCTGCCTGAAGGCTACCCAAAATCACATTCTTTGGGAATGCGAGGGGAACCCACCTCCAAAAGCAATACTGCCAGCTTCCTCCCTCGAGGCGTGGGAGTCACTCCTGTCATCAAATGAACAACATACTCAGACAGAAGTTATTCACAGGCCGGAAAAGGTCGCGGTGAGCTACTGGCCACCACCATTCGAACCACCGGCAAGCTAAGTTCAACGACCTCGCTGTGCCGTCAATAATGTTGTTTCTCTCTATCTTGAAAGCAAGTGATTTCGATAGCTAGGATGTGGCCGCATTAAAGGAAGTGCTACGGACTTCTATGTACATGGAGTTATTCGTAAACATTTATAATTATCCCTCAAGATACTAAACAGTGCACTGATCGTATGACAAATAGGCCTAGCGTACAAGTTAATGCACAAATGAAGAACTCTGGTATTTTCCTACGTTAGGTAAACATGGCAAGAGACAGCAGTAAATGAATATTACCATAATTCCCGGTTTGTTGTCGGGACATCCATGTTTGATATCAGTCAACATGCAGCTTCCTTTATTGCAAAGTCCGGATTTCCTCGTGTATTCTTCATTATAACCCAAGGCTAAAGTCTGAAATGAAAGCAGAACTGAAATGAACGCATGCTTCTGAGCCCAGGTTCCCGCCATGCTGGAAGGATATCGCTCATAATAAATGAAACTACTATTTATTACTGTTTTTTTCAATATTTTTCTAATTTACTGCACACCTATGAGTTACGAAAAAAAGTGTGTTGTTGGGACCGGTATTGCTGCGGGAGTAACAATTCCAAGCATCGTCGTAGACTTTGGATAAGGTGACGACACTTTCGAAAACCCATAAGTCACAGAGAAGTATTTTCTTAAAGAATAACCCAAACGATGAAAGAACTGGCGACGGTGTGATGATGGTAAGCGAAGCCAGAAATATGTACGTCAGCGAATGGTAATATTGGTTCCCCAATCAATGGCTGTCTCACCATACTGAGGAAGTTCTGAAAGTTCAGCCAGGAAATTTTATGCAAATCCACGTTAGCTTTTGTTTCTGGAAAAATTGATATATTATCTCACGTAAGCAAATGTTGACGACATATGGGTTCTGGTGCCCTGTTCGAAAACCGAGTTGCTGCACGTTCGACACCAACACGGCCAGCGTAAAATTGATGTGACCTACCAAGAAAATGAAGTTCGTGTGATTCGAATATTCAGCAGAGCCCCGTTCACGTCCGACACGACCTACATGCGTAATTTCCTCGGCCCATCCCTACAATATGGATGGCCCGTCGCAAACATTCATTGAGCCCTATTTGAAAATTGAGTGCACCCACGTTCAAAACCAGAATTGTACCTAACGCGCTAGAACTAATCGATTACGTGTAATCAATTACATTTTCTTATAATCTCGTAATATAATCGACTACTTTTTCAAAAATTTAAAGTTCTGGGTAATTCTAATACATAGTCTTGTAATTGATTACCGGTAATCAGGAACATGTTTCCTGAATCAAGTGGTAACTAGTCTACCACGGCTGTTTTCACCCCAAAAATTATGCGATCACTTTGTAGGAAACCCCCGTCCTGTCAGACGGCGCGTCCTTACAGAGTTTATTTTTTTTTACCTTTTCCTTGGCCTCACGTACAACGCCTTACCCAAGTGCCAGCAACAGCGAAGCACGACCATCATAGAGGGCACGGGCCCTAGCATCGAAGCAGTGCGCAACTACCAGCTAGTGCGCAAGGTGTTACTACGTAATAATACCACCCTTCCTTCCTGCGCATGTATTCAGAGAGTGTTCAGTGTAGCAGCTGACCTCTTAACAAAGAAATGCGAACGAATTAGCGGCTACAACTTTGAAAAAACAACTCCCATTGAAAGTTATAACGTGTTATAGTATATCGCAGAAGCCACAGTAAGGGTTCAAGCTTCCACGCAGGCCTCCAGCCTTCTCACTACGATGCAAGCCGTAGTAGTTCGTTGTAGTTTGAGTAAACTTGTGCTTTGTGCTACGGAAGTAAAATTTTGAAGGAAAGTAACGCAGGAGTAATCCAATACAGTCAAGTAATTGCGCAGTTACTTTTGTGGGGCTGTAATTGACCATTGTCAATAATTATGATTTAAAAGGAGTAATCGTAATTGTAATGGGTTGCTTATTTTCTGTTACGTGTACGAGTCTGTTTAGAAGCAACCTAGCCAATTCTCAATATTACCTTCGTCATGCCATTCTGCCCCATAATTGAAATCGCGATGGTTCAAGCTGATGCATCAGTTTTCCCAATTACAAACTGGCAATTCTAGAACATGAGAACGTGCTGACGCCATATGATAGTCACCTGGCATGGAACTCGGTCTAGTCGACACGTCCAGTTACGTTGTGCTCTCAGGCCGCGGCCTTGCCAGTCCGCACCGTAAATTTGCCCGCCCCGCACTGGTTTTGCGTACACTGTACGTAAAAAGGTGTGAATTCTTGTGGAACCATATGATTTATTAAGGCGAAAGTTTTTGATGCCGCATCGAACGCGAAAACTGACAGTCGGCGGCGACAACACGAGGGATGCAAAAATCATCATTAAGTGATGATGTCGACATATGTCGTCTTCATGGCGTCACAAACTACCAAAAGTCGTTACGTCATAAGGAAATCACTATGACGGCATCATGACGTCACCTAATAATGTCACTGCAGAACATCGTTGCTTCATTAACGGTGGGCCGATCACGGGGGCAGTGCGAAACCAGCTGCGATGCAGAAAGCTTGCAATGACTCCGATCCTGGAGTCAAAGCCGGTCAAACAAACTAACCACGAATGCTCTGTCACAGTAACTGATATTTTAACTGTGTTCACTGACGATGGCAAAGGTTTCACTTTCACACATGACCTCACAAGGGACGGTAAATTGCAGTTTTTAAGGATATACAACTGTCCTTACGAGCAGGTCATGCCTGCTGGATGTATTCCCCACGTTCATGTAAGGGTCTTTTGCCGTACGAGTCTGCGCACTCAAAGATTGCGAAACGCGCCATTGCTATGATTTGTCTAGAATGTTCGTTGGTGAAATAGTGCCATCACATTGCAAAAAGGAGCTTTAACGCGCTCTTGAAAGATCGCAGGATGCGCATTACCCATGTGTTGGAGTCGCGTCAGTCTCTGAGGTCTTGCTTCCGAAGCTGAAAGGCAAGCACCAGGGGTGCGACAGTAAAACACACTAGCTGCCTGTCCTTGTGCCTTATTGCCACAGAGGGGCTCACAATCTTATGAATGTCACTACTAGGAACCAAATTCCAGTACTGTTTTCTGCTCCCCGGAAACTGTCAAAGCTGTGCAGGCATATTCGTAAAGAAAATTAAAAACCACGTTGTGGAAAGAACCACCGCAACTTTTTTTTAATGCACCGTTGGAGTGGTCTACAAGGTTCCATTCTCTTGTGGAAAAGTGTTTGTACGTCATTCAGGCCGATGTGTTAATGAGCGCCTTAAAGAGCCTCGGCGATCCCTGCCGACTGGCACTGGCTCCTATTTAGCTCAACACTGCGAGGAGTACAATTGTCAAGCCTTGCTTAGACTGATTACTATTTTAAAGAAGAGGCGTGACACCACCGCCTAGAAATTATCGGAAGCCATTTTCATTGAGTCATTGGGTTCACAGTGCATTGGTGTTCCTTCATTATTCTTGTTTGGCAAAGAATCTTCTTTTCTGAATGCGCTATCATGAGTGCGCTCGTATGTTCAAGTTGCGGTGGTTGCTGCGCATGATGTGCACTACGCATGTCCCTCTGGTTCCGGTCCGTATAAAAATTGGAGTGATGCAATAAATGATGTCAGTTGAGAGTAGCACTTTCTCCTGTCGTCCTTTTTATGGTGTCGTTTCGCGCTAACTAATCAGCACTATGGGTTCACACCAACTAGCCCGCCAACACATTGTATTGACCTTAACGATTGTCTGGAGGCTATTCTGTAGAGCATACTCGCATTACGCGTGTAGTACAGTTGATTTTGGAACTAACACGGCCAAAAACGATAACGCTACACTCTTCAATGCAGCATGTACAAAAACCCATCACGTACACCAACAGTCACAGTGCGACTACTTACAATGGAGCCTTACGATAACGTAGCAAAACAGCCATTTAGGCTAGTTGCGAGCCATTCATTTTTAATGCGCTTACGCCAGCGCAGCGCCCTACACTTACGTCGCAAAAGAGCCATTTGGCTAGTTGGTAACGATTCACTTAAAATGCATTTTAAATGCATACGCTTGCATGTGAGCTAGACTTCTTCATCTGGGCACACGTTAGCCGAATAAAGCTCTTCATTTTTACCAGCTCGAGTTCCTGCTTTTTCACCGCGACAACCGCGTGCCATCTTGTGGCATTGCTTGCCGACGAATACAGTGGACACTCACGGAAAGCCTTTAACCAACCATCCCGGTAAAAACGAGATGCACTGAAGCCATCCAGCATAATCAATCGAGTCGCATTCAGTAAGCACTGGAGCCGTAATACGGATGCTTCTCCGAAGAGCAGTGGCGTTACTTAGGGATGGCGCACCAAGCCCATGCCCCCCCCCCCCCCCACCGCCCCCCCCCCCCAACGAACTTCTGTCTGTCTGGGTCCAACTTGAGATTAAGGAGGTGCCACCCGGCCTCCGATTTTTTTTCCCATGGCTTGCAGAGAACAAAATGACACTCGACCCCATCTGCCGACGTGGGCCTGACTTCAGATCAAGGATGTGCCTGACCCCCCCCCCCCCCCCCCGCCCTCTCCAGAAAAAAATTTCAGCCTATGCCCCTGCCTACGAGACCAAAAAATTCAAGTTCCATACCACAACGGCCGATACAGTGATATCCTCACCGCCAAATTCTTCGATACTACCTCGGCATCGCAAAGAGTCACCAGCTTTCCGCTGATGGTCTCTTGAACGCCGGAAAAGCTCGCTAGAGACAGACGACGCGTGTGCCGTTTTCAATAACTGCAGCAGTGAAGACAACCTTCGTCATATATATGTATCCATGCGGGACGTCACTAAGTCATGACTCGAGGACCAAGAGCCAGCCCTCTCAACTTGGAACATTTTTTCAAATCAGATTTTGCTGCTATCACGAGCGTGGCCCCGCTACTCTGTTGGAAATTCGCATCCGATCCCAAAAGAGATTGTGAAGCTTTTGCCGCCTGCCATCGCACAAATTCTATGACCCCGCTCTGACGATTTGCCCGAGACTATAGGGGCCGTAGTGCGCGAACTGCGTCCAATGTTTCCGTCGCGCCAGCCTGACGGTACCTTGATCAATAATGTTCTTGGAGAGAAAATCTAGCTGCTGCTGGTAAAGTTGAGCCAACGCTGCCAGAGCCGCAAGCGATGAGCTGCGCTGCTGCAGTATGCCGTCACACTCCGCCCTTGGGTGAAGACGGCACATTACCATAGTTCCTTCACCACCGCCGTCACCAACGTCACACCGCCCACCGATGAAACCAGATGCTTCGCGCGGCTCTGACCACTAACCTCTCGGATATCACTGCAGGGAAGCAGACCACAAATACGGTGAGATGGGTCTAAGTGATGTCATCGTCAACTACCTATGCCCACAGTGCGTTGAGCGGCCACGTGACATTGCTGGCTAGTTGGCCGAAACTAAATTGAAAAAATTACACCATCTCCCGCTAAAGGGAACCATGTGTAGATGTGAAGCAGCGGGCGCTAACGCTTACACTGGCGGCGGCGTTGACGCTGGCGCTCATCGCAGCATTGCGCAGGAGAGAAAACTGGGGAGGCGTAAAGCAGGCAGTGATGGAGCAGTGTTTCCTACTGGAACATGCCAATCGCTGCTAATGGGCAATGAGAGACAGAAGACTCCGACTGGACACAGAGACCCGCACTCAGCTTTTAGTTAACGCGCACGCTGCGAATTTTCATTGTTCAACAACGCACAGGACAAACCTCCCACCGGCACCACCTTGGAGGTCAAGATCCATTGCCATATATACGGGGTGGCCAGTGAACGGTTGTGCAGCGCGAGCAGTCGGTTTTTTCAACCAAGAAACTCGCTAGCAGACGCTGCCTGCGTCGGCGTCGCGAGGCGAGAGAGGGGGGGAGCGTAGGAGAGGAGAGAGAGGGGGTGACACGCATGCGCAGTGGGTGTGCGAACGCCGTGGGCAGGGATGCGTAGAGGAGAGAGGGGGGAGCGTAGGAGAGGAGAGAGAGGGGGGGGGACGCGCATGCGCAGTGGGGAGTGTAGACGCAGCGGGCAGGGATGCCTAGAGGAGAGAGGGGGGGAGTGTAAGAGGGGGAGAGAGGAGGGGAGGCGCATGCGCAGTGAGGGTGTGGTTGCCGCGGAGAGGGATGCCTAGAGGAGAGAGAGGGGGAGAGGTTTTTTTTATTTTTATTTTTTTAAAGTGTTTCCGCATGCGCAGTAAGGGTGGGCACGCGGCACACCACCACCACCACCACCACCACCACCGGATTAAGCTTCGCCATAAGATGCTTCACATCTAAAACACGACGCCTAGCTCGTTCGCCATCGCCTGGACGCTACCTGTCACCTCAGCTTCGACATTACTCTGGTCCAACCTGAGTCCGGTCCATTAGTTCGTGTTCGGAAAGCCAATTAGCGGCAGCCTAAGGAGGACCGTATTCGCAATGCCCGTAGACTCACGACAACAAGCGGATGTCAGGAGAAACCGCACAAGGGGGGTCAGCAGAACAAAAGCTGCAAGCTCTGCCAGCCTTTTACAGCGAAAGCTGTTATGAGACCACAACAAGGGTCGTTTCTGCGCCGTAGTTGTCCGCCGCCGCCGCCGGTGTCCGTAACCAATATCGCACGAAATAAGAAAAAAACTAAATAAACAAAAAACACCTATGACGGAATAGCAATCGAACCCGGGTCCACTGCGTGGCAGCCCAGCACTCTACCACTGAGCTACGCCGCTGCTTGAAACTGCGGTGCAAACTGATCCAATGCAGGCTTCATGTCGGGTAAGGAATCGCGTTAACATGTGTTGTAAGGTGTTTTAGAACAGTAAAGTAAGAGCCAGGCGTCACACAATGTGAACTGCGTAACGAGTGGGTCGTTCAATGCTCCAACCCATTACAAAAGCCTCAGGCATAATTCTTCATCGTCGTCAGCCACAGCATCAACAAAGTGCACATAATGCGTTACAAGATCGTAGCGGGTACCGCGCTTTTCTGAGGAATGACGAAAAATGGCATAGTAGACGCTTCCCCACTACACAAAACTTATGATGATTTATGGCGTAGTGGGTACCATGCAAGTGCGCTTGTAGTAGTTGCCCCAAGAGTGTTTAAAAAAGGCTCTAGAAAGGCCACTCTCCCAGCTTTCGCTGTGGCTGTGCTGCGCGTTCCGCGCGGGCCTGGCGGTTTTTTTCGGAGTTCGTGTGTGCTAGAAAGGTTGTTCTGCAACCGCTCATGTACGATTTTTACACAAAACGAAGGTAATCTTAGGCTCAAAATGCACACGCAGTTTGTTTTTGGCTCTGTTCAGTTCTAGCAAAGAAAAATAATACTTAAGAAGTTGGTTATGGAACGCGGCACGTGCAAGTGACCCGTCAAACGTCGTAGTGCCTTCATCAAAGTGAACGGCTGCAGTCGTATTCAGCACTTTGGGGTCAAGTAAAGACGCGTTAACTATGCAGACGGTTCAGTTATTGCTATGAGCAAGGAATCTTGCCCTTTCTTTCCCACTATTCGGAGGAACTGGCAAAAACAAGTCATGTCCACGTATGTGGACGCTGTGCCTGAAGGGGATATACTCACCATGGTCGATCGTTTCACACGCTGGCCGCAGGCTGTTCCCATTCAAGATATTACCGCTGAGACAGTTGCCCACGCCTTCATTTCTTCGCGGGGTTTTCCGTTTTGGCTGTCCTGGCACCGTGACAAGAGACCGTGGACGTCAGTTTGAGTCCTCGCTGTTTACTTGCCTTAATCGAATCCTCGGAGCCAGACATTGTCATGCCACGGCGTATCATCCCTGCGCCAACGGCATGGTGGAACGCCTTCACCGACAATTGAAGACCGCTCTGTCTACCCGCCTCAACAGAGCCACCTAGGTTGATGCCTTGCCAGTGGTGCTCTTAGGTTTACGAGCTGTCATCCGCGCAGACCTACAGCGCTCAACAGCAGAGCTGGTGTATGGCACTTCTCGACGGCTACCTGGGGACTTCTTCACGTCAACGCAGCTGTCAGCTCATCCGCAAGAATTCGTACAATGCCTCCTGGACTGCCTTCAAGACCTCCGGCCCACTCCACTTCGGATTTCTGATGACAAGACCATATTTGTCCACCCTGATCTGACCACTTAAACACACGTTTTCGTGCGTCACGACGCGGTCAGACCACCTTTGATCCCAGCCTACGACGGACTATTGCGTCTCCTTAACCGCACCCCCAAAACTTCCACTCTTCTTCAGAACAGCCGCGAAGAGTCAGTCAGCTTCGATCGACTTAAGCCGGCTTACCTGCAGACCGCCATAGAAAGCCTCTCATCTACGCCTGAACTCCCGTTGGACTACCGAAAACGGCACGTCACGTTCCGACTTCTAGTCTACACGGGGGGGCCATGTACCGCCCTCATTTGGGCGGCGCGAAACGGAGAGCGCGCGACCGCAAGTGAAGAAAATAAAGACGGCGCTTGGCTGTGGCACGTGAAGCCACGGCTCACGTTCCTTGATGTCGTCAATTATGGTTCAGCCGTCTCTTTACTTCGCTCCTGCGGCATGAGCATACAGTGTCATTGGTGGCGGCGGAGGCGGTATCTGGCGGCGGAACTGCGGCGGGGCGGCGCCTTCACTTGGGCGCGGAGGGGGATGGTTAGTACGCGTTACGCAGCAGCGTAGCTCATTGCTTGTGGCTCAGGCTGCGCTGGTTCAGGTGCTCCCAGAAATTGCTAGATTTCCTGGTGCACGACGTCGGCGATCGGCGCCGAGTTTGCGAAGAAAGTAGTAGCTTGCGCAGCTCTTCCCGCCGCACGATCGCTCTGGTGGTTTCGCGCAGGTCCTCAGTGCAGAGTGTTCGCAAATCGGCGTAGTTGGTTGTCTGAAAGCGGTGGTTGTACTGCCCTGTCCACATCTCAAGCGCATTTCCTATTGTCGTGGCCTCGGTAAAGAACACATCGATGGTTTTGGGCAGGTGGCGAACAAGTCCCGCAAAGAGCTCTTGCTTGACTCCTCTCATTAGAAACCGGAGTTTCTTCTCAGACATTGCGGGGTCGGCGTGACGGAAGAAGTGTCATTTCCTAGGTGTACGTTCCGATGTTCTCGTTTGGGAGCTGTACACGGCTTTCCAGAAGGTTTGCAGCCCATTTCCTTACGCACGACACTTGTGAAGGTTCCAAGAAATGCGGTGCGAAATACGTCCCAGGTAGTCAGGGTGGCCTCTCTGTTCCCAAACCAGGTCCTGGCGCCATCTTCATGGGCGAAGTATACGTGGCGAAACTTCTCGTCACAGTCACAGTTACTGAATAGGACAACCAGCTTATTAGATGCGAAGCATCTTATGCTCGGGGCTCTGTCCCTCCCGCGTCCCCCGTCCGCCGTCCCCCGTCCCCCGTCCCGCGTCCGGCCACTTTCATGAAGTAGGGAAGCACCCATTATGCGAACCAGAACACTGTAGTAATATGAAGGCCGTCAACCCTAACACAGTCATCAGAGCCATGCCCAAGAACACAGAGAGGCTGCTTAGCAATGCTACGCAGGTGGTGTCTGTCGCCCAGGTTGACCCCATTCCTTGAGTCATGGCCGAGAGCACAGAGAGGCTGCTTAGCAATGGCTAGGCAGGTGGTGTCTGTCGCCCAGGTTGACCTCATTCCTTAATCTTGCTTGCATGTGTTTGGAGGGGGGTTAGTCCGTCCCGCGTCCCACACCACCACAGCGCATGCGCGTCCCCTCCCCCCTCTCTCTCCTACGCTCACCCCCCTTTCTCTCCTCTAGGAATCCTCTACTCTACGGAGCGGCCGCCGCGTCCCACACCCCCCACAGCGCATGCGCCTCCCCTCTCCTACGCTCACCCCCCTTCCTCTACTCTAGAAATAATCTACTCTAAGGAGCGGCGCCCACATCCCCACAGCACATGCGCGTCCTCTCTCCTCTAAGAATCCTCTACGCCACGGAGCGGCTCCCGCGTCCCACATCCCCACAGGGCATGCACGTCCGCTCCCCCTCTCTCTCCTCTTCTACCGTCCCCACCCCCGTCCTTTCCTCTAGGAATCCTCTGCGGAGCGGTGCCTACGACAGGTGGTGTGACAGCTGCATACTCCGCTGGGGGGCGCCACGGTAGTTCCGCGGTATGAAAATGACGGAGCGCGCGCGCCTCATTGTCTCTCCTGTGCAGCGCCCGGACCACTGCCGTGAGATGAGAGCGGCGACGTTCCTCCCGCTCAAGCTAATTATCTCCCCGCTGCTTCGCATCCACACATGGTTCCCTTTAGCGGGAGATGGGGAATTTTTTTCCAACCAGCTTTCCGGGTCTTCGCATGGTGATCCGCGGAAATTCGGTGGTTTCCTTGGCTGCTGCATCACGACCATGACGTATGCTGGTACAGTCGCTGTCATAGTTGTCGCAGTAGTCATCGTGGCCTTGGTCTTGCGAGTCTCATCGGGTAGAGTCCCGTAATCTGGATATATCCCTCGTTGCCTGCGTCTAGCTCGCTGATAGAGGTTGGCGTCGACGTCTGCTTCACGTCTGCGGCTGGGTTGACGGCCTGACCGGTGCGTCCGCAAAATGAACGCAAAGCACCTCCACCAGATGTCACATGGTCGTGACGTCGACGAAGGCAGAGACGGCGTGTCCAAAATGAAACTCTTTATTTGGCCGAACCTATGGCCGGAAAATGGAAACTCAAACTACAGCAAGCAATGCGAGCTGTACACTGATGTCGGCAAATAGAGCGTCGGCCGTAGATAAACTGATCATCGCCGGGTCGCGCAGTCTCTTATACATCACGCATCGAACTTTCTAGCTTTATCAAGTGTGCCCGCGCAAGCTCTGGAATAAGCTTGACTGTTCGCGTCCTCCTCGCAGTCTTAACCAAATGACCTCCTACAATCATGAAGTTTCTCGAATACTGGGGCGCGATGAGCGCCGAGCATTGCGGACAGTCTTTGCCGGTTTGAACTGTGGCAATATGAGATATATTTCTTTCAAGCTGCTACATTAGAATGAACCTAACATGTAGATGATCTACCGACTGTTAAATTAGCATAAGGCAGTCATACACGTCCGGAAGTGTTTGACTGATTCATGTTGAACTGATTCAGTTCAGGATGTATGATAAAATGAAAACGACAAACTTTTTGTTGACTTGATGTAGACGCTTACTCTATGTATGCCATGGTAGGAGGATTGAAATAGTATAAATATATTTTTGGGATAAAGATGTTTATAGCCGGGAAAACGGATGTACGTACATGTGCCCAACAGTAAAATGGAGCACGCGATCCGTGGCCCAACCGAGCGAAACTGCATGCCAGCGCGCTCTATCAGCAGATGCGCTGCAGATAGCGAGAGTGCACCGGCATGTCCGCCTCACCTACCCCGATATCCTGATGCTTGCCTTGTCGCTGGCTCGAGCGAAGCCGCGCTGCTGGCATCACTGCTCGTCAGGTGCTCTTTCAATGCTTTATGTATTTGTTTACTTGAGCCTTGAAGAAATGTTCGGAGGCGTGCGCTTTCTTCATGGTCAAGAATGCCACAAATCTTCGCCCCTGATGAGCAGCGATGGTAGCGGTGCGGCTTCGCTGGAGCCGACGATAAGGCAAGGGTCAGGATATCGGGATGGGTAAGCCCGATATACCGCGCACTTTCGTTATCTGCAGCGCATCTGCTGATAGAGTGGACTGGCATGCACTTTTACCCAGTGCGGCAACAGCTCACGTGCTCCGCTTTACTTTTGGGGCGCCTGCACCAGCACCAGTTAAGCTGCTGTACTGTTAAGTGATATATTGTCCTTCCTAATGTAAATCAGGGATTGTCTGTCGCAGAGTAAATGCAACTGCGCAGACGATAACGATGCAGAACTAGGCGAAACACATTGAAGTGGAGGGCACCGCAATCATGGTTGCCATTAGGTAGACTTGAAAAGAAGCCAGATTTCAAGCTACAAGTAGCCAAAGTAGCCATGCCATTTCACTTTTTCACAGAAGCGGTATTATGACAAGAGTTTTATTCTTACAAAACAAATATGATTTGAAAGGTACAAAAAACATTGAAATAAGATGGTGATTTTTTCCCCTCTTGCGTTGTCTTCAAGGCACAGGTGCGAACAATAGCTTACCTATTTATTTGTTTTTTTATTTATTTTTTAATTAATTTCTCTACCACAAGACCAAGATCATTACGGAAGAGAGTGGACCAAACACAAACAAAAATGTAACAGAATGCGGTCAGTAGAAAAGAATGATGAACAGACTTCCGACAGACTTAATACTGTACAGCGGTGGCTACTGCGTCCCGAACACGAAGATTATCAAATATGAAGTAATTCCACTCGTTTCTTGCGCGCGCTAGAAAAGCTTCAGGTTTGATAAAATGGAATGCCTACATCATAGCGATAATTAAAGCGATGCGACATACAGTGCGGTGATATAATAAACGCGTGGTGAAGGACTCTATGGTGGTATATACTACGAAATAGGTTCAAGCAGCCAAAACTTTGATGGGCTTTTAGAGATGGAGGGGGGAAAGGCTGGATTTCGTGACTGTTATTCTGATAATATCTGGGGCATTACATTCCAAAACCACGAGATGAATATGAGAGACGCCGTAGTGGAGCGCTCCGGAAATTTCTACCATCTGGTGTTCTTTAACGTGCACTGACATTGCACAGTTCACGAGCCTCTACCATTTCCCCTTCATCGAAAGGCGACCACCGTTGACGTGACTCTTATTCCAGCAGCACGATTTAGTTATAAAGAGTGTCACATTTTTTTCTGTTTACAGTACGTGATATACGAGCATATAAATATTCATAACAAATTACAGGTTCTAATACAAGGCTGTTCAAGAGGTAAATAGAGATACTCTTAGTGTTTCGGGCAACACGAATAACTTGGCGTTTTCTCATAATTAGTTCCACAAATCATAATTAGCACCAGGTCGGAGAGCAACTATATCCAAATGGTTAGTACACATAAGTTCAGTGCACCAGTATATAGTTATGCAGGATAGAGTTCTTTCCGAAGTAATTATGGAACATTCCAGCCAACAGGCCTGCGTGAACAATAAACATTTGTTGAAGTTGAATTGACTGGCGCAAATACTCGGAGAGAGACAAAGTACACGAGAAGCGGTCATTTAAGCTGCTTTCCCATGAAGCGGCACACTAAGAGAGAGAGAGAAACAACTTTATTAGAAACGGCAAGTGTGAGAGGAGTTATATCCCCTTCCTTAGATGGCAACTAAGAGTCCTTGGGCCCTAGCGGCATCTTCGGCTTGCCTGATCACTTGTAGTTTGTCCTGGATGTTTGAGCTAAACAGCACGGTCTCCCGCTGCTGCGCATTCAGATATGTTGATTGTTAGATTTACCGCAATCACAGACCAGCTTCGCTTTCTTGTGGATCTTGTTTTTTCGTCATGCTCGCCCGAGAAGACGCGCTGCGCTTTAAGCATTAAAAACTGAGGTCAGTATAGATAGCGGGCCGCGTGAGAATCGTGCTAGCCATGAGTTTACCAACAACCACGCGTTTGCCAACGTCATCTTTGCAGGCCCGCCGCGCGTTGCGTTGGGGTGTCTCGATGTGCACCAGGGTACTGCTGGGGCGAGGACATGCACGCGCATCGGCTAGTGCTACAGAAACGACTGAAAAGGATGGGCAGCTGTCTTCTCCTTTCACCTGCAAATACTAAGAAAATAATATCTGGGGATTAACGTCCCAAAACTAAGATATGATTATGAGGGACGCTGAAGAGTCCCGGAAATTTCGACCATCAGGCGTTAACGTGCACTGACATCGCACAGTACACGGACTTCTAGCATTTCACCTCCATTGAAATGCGACTTCCGCGGCTGGAATCGAACCCGCGACCTCCGTGTGAGCAACCGAACACCGTAATCGCTACACCACCGCGGCGGCAATAAGAAAATTGGCTACTAAATGCGCTAAAATAGAAGTTCCATGTAACTAAAAGTAGCCATGGCGCAACCTAACGTTTTCGTAGCCAGGCGGCCTCCTAAAGTAGCCAATGTGGCGCAAAGCAGCCACCAATGGAAACCCTGACCGGAAGTTATAGTGTTGCACGGACATCGATAAATATGGCGCCTCCATAACATACCGTACAGGGAAGGCCATCGTCTGCCACCCATGGATCGCCATCTGGCTTGGTACATGTACAGGTGTCGTATGCACCTAGCACGATCTGAAACGGAAGGAACACGTGCAGAATTTAACAAAACAAATATCTCTCGCTACCGGGCGAAAGAGCCGCCACTTTCTCGGATGTATGCGAAATCAATTATTGTGCGCAAATGAAACACCCATCAGCTTAAACAATTTGCATAGATTATGAGTAGCATATACTGATATCAACCGCATTATCTAGAACATTAGATTTCGCTGCATTGTCCTATGTTTCGCAGTTAATTATGGAATGTAACCAACACAAGGAATAATGAGCGCAATAACCTCCAAGAGCGATATTATACCGCGGAAAAGCCGCAATTTACACCCATATTTTGTCACAGGGGCGTGTCAATTAAAAAAAAAAAAAACCTAACATATGCGCACATGATTCTGGAAAACTTTTTGGGATTACTCTTACTATAATATTATACAGGAGAAAAACCTGTCAGTGGGCTAGTTGGTTAAACATGACCGACTTTTCTTACGCAAACTGCAAAAGGAACTGGACAATGCCAAGACAGACGCATACAGAACACATCAGCGCAAACTATAAACTGTTTAAAGCGATGAAGGAACACCTATTGAGAGAGACTTCACGCACGAGGAGAGATGCCCTAGCTACCAATGTCATCTGGCTTCGTTGATCTGCCCTAATTCCTATATCTGCTGAGCGCTATAGACGGTGCCCTTGCGTGTATGCGTCTCCCTTCGCTTTGAGTCGTGCTTTTTGTAATTTTCGCAAGGAAAGTTGAGAATAATATTTCACTTATATGTAGAAAATATATTACCTTTTGTGATAGTGACAAGGACGATTTCCTAATATATGTGCCGTCAAACTCTTGAAGGTGAGCGCTATTGAGGATAAGAAAAGTTAATTCTCATTTGCTTACCTCAATAGCATGTGTTCCCTTAAAACATTGATTCCTTGTCCGCTCATGAGAAGTTATATATCGGAAGTCTATAATGGACGAACCTAAGCGTGTTATTGCACAATGTATTCGAACAATACATGCCTAGACCTCGGCACCGCAAACAAAGGTACATTGTGGATCATGAAAAGCATGAAATTTGGCAGCTTCAACTGGGACACCGGAGGCACCACCTAAATAATTGCCACCGTAAGAATATATGGCGAACTTATAAGTTGTGAATGGAGATCACATCCCCTAAGACTTCCGGAAAGTCCATGGATGCGGGGCTATATTTGCTCTATGGAGTTTCGATGGGAGATTGAGCGTGCATATGCGCGCGAGATTTATGTTGTTTTTTTTATTGCGTTACATGGGCCCATTCTAAGCGAACAGAAGCAAAAAAAAATATGTGAAAGTGGCGTCGCGGACGTTCCATTATTGCTTATCGCAATATTTTTCGATTTCAGTGTTCAATTTATAGTGAACTACAACATTCGCATCGAGAATTTTTGTGCTGATTTTGCGACGGATGACTGGAATACATCCATGATTTTATTATGCTGTGCACAAAAAAAAGTGAAAAAATGACAGACTCCCCCCTTCCCCTCCAAAAAAAAATGGAGAAGCAGTAGCTTGGATGTGCCTTGGCGTGTTTCCTATCTCATGCATAAACTTCCAAGCAGTGTAAGATATAGTGTCACCGATTGTGGCCAAGTCTCCGGTGAAGAAAAGACGGTTACAGACGGCAGACATGGCGCCGAACGGGTAGGCGATGAACTGTCGTTTAAACATTGCTGTCGCGCTGGTGAAACATTCCGATGGCGCGGAGTAGACGACTGCACGGTAGTATTCGTGAATTGTCGTTGTCGGATTGTGTAGACGCACTGTTATGATAAATCGTTTGTTTCTTTGCTTTTGCTGTGATGTCAACGTTGTTAACAATGTATTTCTTTATGAAAATGTACTCCACTCCTGTAATAGCCCTACATAGGGGTGCAGTATTTGAAAATAACTAAGTAATTTAATAAATAAACAAATAAATAAATATGCTACGACAAGCCAACAACTAATCTCGCATATCTTGGTGCTGTCTGTCGTATATCAACCGTCGCGTTTCACCAGCACCTCCCATTTCTTTAGAGCGCAGCTCCTAGGCGTCCGTTCATGCGTTAAGCGACGTCGACGTCGATTGCGTAACCGCGCGAACTAGTGCGTTCCACAGAAACTAGGCAAGCCCCATTACGGTGTGCAGAAGGTGCGAGTGTCAAACAAAAAAATGCCCCCCACCTCCCCGAAGGGAATCGTGAGGAAATGCGAATGCATTACGCGCGCGCTTCACTCCATTTATATATACGTGCGAGCGAGTGGACGGGAGTGTGGGGTGCAGGGAGGAGAGAGAGCGAACGGCGAGAGAAGGAGCGGCGAAGCACTGCACCTACCCTCTGCTACACTCTCCACACACGCGCGAGCTCCGCCGAGCTTCCGCGATGCGAGCGCCCTCACACACCAGAGAGCGCTCCTCCTCTCCACTCACTATCCGCTACTCCGCCCGCACCACCTGCTCCGGTTGCTAGGGGCGAGGATAAGCGCGCGCGCCCGCAGCTGTTGCTATGGGAGAGGGAGTGAGAGCGGAGGGATAAAAAATTACACCATCTCCCGCTAAAGGGAACCATGTGTAGATGTGAAGCAGCGGGCGCTAAAGCTTACATTGGCGGTGGCGTTGACGCTGGTGCTTATCGCAGCGTTGCGCAGGAGAGAAAACTGGGGAGGCGCAAAGCACGCAGTGATGGAGCGGTGTTTCCTACTGGAACATGCCAATCGCTGCTAATGAGCAATGAGAGACAGAAGACTCCGACTGTACACAGAGACCCGCAGTCCAGTTTTAGTTAACGCGCACGCTGCGAATTTTTATTGTTCAACAACGCAGAGGAGAAATCTCCCACCGGCACCACCTTGGAGGTCAAGATCCATTGCCATATATACGGGGTGGCCAGTGAACGGTTGTGCAGCGCGAGCAGTCGGTTTTTTCAACCAAGAAACTCGCTAGCAGACGCTGCCTGTGTCGGCGTCGCGAGGCGAGAGAGGGGGGAGCGTAGGAGAGGAGAGAGAGGGGGGGGGGGGGGCGCGCATGCGCAGTGGGAGTGTGGACGCTGCGGGCAGAGATGCCTAGAGACGAGAGGGGGGAGCGTAGGAGAGGAGAGAGAGGTGGGACGCGCATGCGCAATGGGAGTATGGACGGCGCGGGCAGGGATGCCTAAAGGAGAGAGGGGGGGAGCGTAGCAGGGGAGAGAGGAGGGGAGGCGCATGCGCAGTGAGGGTGTGGTTGCCGCGGGGAGGGATGCCTAGAGGAGAGAGAGAGGGAGAGAGGAGGTTTTTTATTTTTTTAAAGGGTTTGCGCATGCGCAGTAAGGGTGGTCACGCCGCACACCACCACCACCGGATTAAGCTTCGCCATTAGATGCTTCACATCTAACACCTGCCGGCGCTTACCTCCTCAACGTATCCTCCTCCTCCGCGGACAACGCTGGACAACGCCGGATGCCTGACATAACCCGACTATGAAATGCATTCGCATTTAAAACAATGTGCCACATGATTTTGGGAAGCCAATAAGAAAACTGGGCAAGCCCCACCACCATGTACAACAGGTGCCAGTGTGAAACGAAAACGAAGTATTTGCCACAGGAACTGGGCAAGCGAGCTTCGACAAAGGCTTGCTGGCAGTGGCTGTCTGGTTCTCGCCCCCTGCGCTTACAAAAGAGGAGGTGCCTTTTCTGTTCCTAGCATTAACAGCACATCGACCAACAGCAACGAGGCAAACATTAATGATGCCCCTTTAGCTCTTAGGCGGTCATGCCCGCACTCGATGCAACGCAGTTTCAAAGCACAGGTCGAGCGCCTCTTAAGCGCTGGTTACGTGAATGCCCTGATTTCTGCTGTTGCGGAAAAGCTTTTGAAGCAAATCAAAAATCAAGGAGGGAAATCTCAGCCTCAAAATGCGTCAGTTCCTAAGAACTGTGTTGCAGTCCCTTATCTGCACAATGTTTCGCATAGGGTGAAAAAAATTGGAAAACGCGCTGGCATCACTGTTGTCTTTTCCGCTCCGGAAAAGCTATCAAAGCTCTGTAAGTTGGTGAATCAACCAGCTGCTAATAGAGTAAGATGCTCTGTGAAACAGACAACGCGCTTTGTTCTTTGTGCTACTTGTATCGTGTATCTTATTCTGCTGTCCTGCGGTAAGAAATACATAGGGCAAACCGGAAGGTGCTTGAACGACCGTTTAAGAGAGCATAATTATAATGTGCACAATGCGGTTCAAGGATACCTCGGCATTCACTGCCGTGACTGCGGCTGCGTGCCCCTCTTTTTAGCGTTGCGAGGTAATAGGCAAGCACAACTAGCAGGCCGCGCGTGAGATAATTGAGGCCTATCACATAAGTAAGTTTGACGGTACATGTGTAAGTTGCCCATCAGTTGCGCTATTGCAAAAAGAGATTGCGTATCTCGATCAATTTTAAGCTGTGCACTGGTTTCCTGCTCAATCAATAAATGACAAGTGTTCTGCTGGCATTGTATCGCAGTGGTTGTTAACTGCACCTTTCTACGCATGCCCATTTTTTCAGATATATATGTACATCGCTCTGCTATTAAACCATTGTTGAAAGTCAGCGCTGTGTGTTGTTACCTTCTTCCGTCTTTGTCTGTTAGGCTGTTCGTATATTCAATTATGTCCTAACAACTTGCCCAAGTTTCCACGCTTAATGGTTATTATGGTCGTCTTCACTTTCACCACCTATATCGCGGATTGTGAAATGACAACCATAATTCTAGCGCACTACGCGCGCTTTCTCGAAGGTAGTAGCAAACGCTCTCCTCAACCGGCGCCGTCGCAGGAAAACAATAAAAGGCTGCGCGCGCCGTTCCGTCGCAGCCGTCGAAGCTCCCCGTTGCATCACCGCTAGCACCCCTCCCGGCGCTGCGCGCGCCGCACACTCACTCGTTCATTCGTTCCCGCCACCTAGCGCAACAAAAACGCTCTCCCCACCCGCTCCCCACCCTACCGCCTTCTTGAAGGCCAGCAGCGAGATGAGGCGCATAGTCGTTTGCGTTCCATTTCTAAGGAGCTTCGCTCATCTGTTGTAGTCATACGCGGAACAACTGCTAGCTTTTTCATTATGCGGCCCTTCTGGGGACGGCCCCTAGGTAAAATATAATTGAACGCTTATGTTCATAGCACTGAACAATGCGAAAGCACGGAAGAAAGAAATACAGTATGGCAGGCCAGCATTCTCTAGAAAATCACTTCTGTAGGGGTTGTTAGTGAGGCACGCCCCCTACCTTTCCCCTACCACCGTTTGCGCAATAGGGGAAGGAATCGTGATTTTTTGGCACACTAGCAAGTGCGGAAGTAAACCCTAAACTATTCCACGAAATACTTATTTACTGTAAATAGTAGGACTGGTATGATGTATGAAAAGAATGGTATGACAAATAGCTTTTAGGGGCGAAGCACCTTATGGTCTAGGCTTGTCCGCTGTTGTGCGTTGTCCATGCTCAGGGCACAGCGCACGCAAGGTACCCACTATACGCCATGATGATGACACTGATCACGATGAAAAATAAGCGCGTTCTACTGTGGATCCGCTGCGTCGGCGTCGCTGCAGCTGGGAGGCGGCACTCACCAGCGACAAGCTTTCCGACCAGCTTTGGGCCGTCTGGCAAGCCGAAGATGCCGCCCAGGTCCAAGGGTTTCCCACCGTCACCTGAGGCACCACCATCACTGACGGAGAGTGGGACGGAACAGGGGTCAATCCCCTCTTCCCCCCCGCCTCGCCCGAAGGAGCCGGACTTAAAATAAAGTTTATTCATTCATTCTAGAACACAACATCTTTTTGCCATGGATGAAAACAAACGTGAACGCACTCTTGCCTGCGAAAGGCGACGCCGACGCAGATATCAAGTTACTCCGGAGGCGAGAGGTCACGAAGCAGCGGCAAAACGGCAACGCCAACAATAACCTTCTAACCCGGAGTTGAGGGCGCGGGAAGCGGTGGCTCAACGGCAAAAACCCATTGTATATACTGTAGACATCCGTTTTCACTCATTTGCATGCGCGAATGGGCAATGTCAAGGGTGATTTAAGGGAAGAACGACCCCCAATGCACCACCACTTCGTGGAGATGCGAGAATTCTTTTTCACATTTGGCTGTTCATGCGAATCTCGAAAACAGAAGTGGTGCGCGCAGGTCGTTATAATTTTTATCCAAATTAATGCACTTGCACCAATACTACTAAATTTCTCTTTTAAAAGGAAAGGACTTAAAGCTCGAGGTAAAACGTCGGGTGTCCGCAAAAGACCATCAGCGCCGTTGCTCATCAGCCGCGCTTACCGGCGGGACAGTCCGTGCAGCCACCGCGCGTAGTTTGCCCGCCGCGCGATCTGAGTACGAGCGAGGAAAGGCCCGCGCTTCTACCGGGTGAGCCATAGCCAGCTTTGCGCATTAGTTCTGGTCATGGAGTTTGCACATTCTTGCCTGGTGTGTGACAGGCTGTAGTTCAACTCTACTTCGTCAACGCCAAGTGTCAGGGATGACAAGAAAAGTTGTTATAGAGGAAGAAGAGAAAGGAAATGAATGGAATGCTAGCAAGAAAAAGAAATCGAAGACGAGAAAGAAGCTTGGGAGAGGGGCGCGCGCAGAAGAGAACGTGTGGCCAGGAGGTAGGAGAAGATGGCCGAAGACCGGGCAGGCTGGGTCTCGCCCCAGCGCTGCACGGCTTGGAGACCCGCCTGAGCTTTTGCCTCGGCGAGGTGCGGTGCGGTCCGGTTGTCCAGCTGGCTGGCTGTGCTGCGAGAGGTCGGGACCGGTCAGCGTTTACGCCGCCGACCTTAAACGAGCCCGGGCTTGCGACTGACCGTCTTGCCCCGTCAGCGACGCAAGGCCCCGAGTGGAGTGGGGTGGACAAGGAGTGCCTGCCGGCTAGTGCCGCGTGCTGCCGAAGGCGGACGACGGCCGAGCATCATGCCTCGCCTCGTCGGCACTTTGCGACGAGCGACGGACGGAGGTGCAACGAGCGTCGGCCTCATGGCATCGTCAACCGTAAGCGACCAGCGCTTCCATATAGACGGTAACTGACGAGAGAGACATCGTTTCACAGACTCGTGAGGACTTAGCCATCTATGAGCTTAGATATAATTAGTGTTCCTCTGTGTGTTTATGTATATATGTTGGTGTGTTAAAATGAAGGTTGTGTTTTCGTCACACCTGTGTCGCCTTTCCTGAGTCCAGTCCGCCGACTCGAGCAAAACGCGCCGGGCCATTACTAACATCGTGACAACATTGGCGAGCCTGCCAGGATGCCCATTTAAATCTGTCACGTGCCCTGGACTGTTTGAGCAGCGGAATGGACCTTGAACGGTTGTTGAAGGCTGGACATGCCGCGGGCTTGTCAGCAGAAGCCATTACAGAGATGTACCATGAGGAACGAAAAAGACTAAGGGAAGAACATGCAAAGGCACGAGAAGCCGCGAAAGAGCAGGCAGAGATAGCTAAGGCAGCGGATGAGAGGATATATAGACATTTGTTGATGGAAAAGGACATTATAGAAAAGAAGTTGCGTGCTCTTAACAGTATTGATGGGGCTAGACGGGAGCAGATTGAATTAGAAACCCGAGCCAAGGAGGAGGAGCGCGAGTTGGAGACAGGCGAAAAGAAAAAGCAGTGTGAGCTCGAGACAGGCGAAGAGAAAAAGTAGCCAGAACCGGAAAATGAAAACTCGCAGCTGCGGCTTAAGGTGGAAAACGCTAAAGATATGCGGATTAACAGCCAGGAGGGTAAGACAGTGGGTCATGTGTGTTCCGGAAACAATGTTAGCGAGACTGAGTTCGATTCTCTCTGTAAAGTTAGCCTAGAGCCTTGTCATGACCTTGCGTTAGAGCCGGCGTCTCAGATAGAGAATGGCAAGAGATGGCAAGGGCAAAGGCATCACTCGTTGAGCAGGGAAGAACCTTACGCGTTCTCTGTGGCGTCTCCGGTTGCCGAGGGCTCTACACCTAAATGTATCTGTATGTGGAAATTGAGTGAGCCAAGGGAAGGCGTTCTCGTGTAGAAAGGCATGGTTCGGACGCGCATGTCTCGGTGTGCATGGAGGCAACGCCTCGTGTTTAGAGTGAACCCTTGCTGCGTTGGGGCTAGGAGTTCCGTTGGGCGTTTGGTTGTTTGCACGCGGGGTTCTAGACACGCGTCTCACCGAACACGCTTGAATGCGTCTTTCTTTCATTGGTCGAGTCAGCGAGCGAAAACTTTCACTCGTCTGGTATGGGACGCAATAACATGAGAGTTGAGTTCAATGACCGGTAGTTGTTTTGGGGATTCCTGATTTTGGACAACGGATGTAACTAGTTTGTATATATCCGACTTGATTGTGGACTTCCATTTGAGGTGAAATGTGGTCTGATGTAAATAGCTATTGGGCAGTTTGAAGGTTTATTGAGAGAGTGTTCGAGATAAACACATATTTTTTTCAATGTTTGTGGTTCATGAACGGTGTTTCATTGGTTTGAACAGTTTAAGGACATGTCGGTCAGAGCAAACAAACTGGTTAAACATTCAAGTAGTTTCGTCTGGCTCAGTGACTTATTTCTGTGATATCGATGTGTTGTGGTGACCCACCAAGACACTTAAACTTTGCAGGCCTTGGTGCAGCGAGGTGTTGTGATAAAGGAACCGTGAAAGATAGTAGTGTAGTGCTACGCGTGTTAGTGTTGTGCAGTGAAGTGGTGGTGACGTACGGTGAAGTGGTGGCAACGTGCAATGAGGTGTCGGTGACGTGCAACGAAGTGCGGGGGTGTGCCGTGAAGTGTGGTGCCCTTTGTGAATGAAGTTTTTGAGAGCAAAAACTCGAAAAGGTGGGGGGCCATTGTCAGGGATGACAAGAAAAGTTGTTATAGAGGAAGAAGAGAAAGGAAATGAATGGAATGCTAGCAAGAAAAAGAAATCGAAGACGAGAAAGAAGCTTGGGAGAGGGGCGCGCGCAGAAGAGAACGTGTGGCCAGGAGGTAGGAGAAGATGGCCGAAGACCGGGCAGGCTGGGTCTCGCCCCAGCGCTGCACGGCTTGGAGACCCGCCTGAGCTTTTGCCTCGGCGAGGTGCGGTGCGGTCCGGTTGTCCAGCTGGCTGGCTGTGCTGTGAGAGGTCGAGACCGGTCAGCGTTTACGCCGCCGACCTTAAACAAGCCCGGGCTTGCGACTGACCGTCTTGCCCCGTCAGCGACGCAAGGCCCCGAGTGGAGTGGGGTGGACAAGGAGTGCCTGCCGGCTATTGCCGCGTGCTGCCGAAGGCGGACGACGGCCGAGCATCATGCCTCGCCTCGTCGGCACTTTGCGACGAGCGACGGACGGAGGTGCAACGAGCGTCGGCCTCATGGCATCGTCAACCGTAAGCGACCAGCGCTTCCATATAGACGGTAACTGACGAGAGAGACATCGTTTCACAGACTCGTGAGGACTTAGCCATCTAGGAGCTTAGATATAATTAGTGTTCCTCTGTGTGTTTATGTATATATGTTGGTGTGTTAAAATGAAGTGTGTGTTTTGGTCACACATTTGTGTTGCGTTCTTGTTGCATTCCGCTTGCTCAAGCAAAACGCGCCGGGCCCATTACCAACTTCGTGACAACGGCGAGGTGCGGTGCGGTCCGGTTGTCCAGCTGGCTGGCTGTGCTGTGAGAGGTCGAGACCGGTCAGCGTTTACGCCGCCGACCTTAAACGAGCCCGGGCTTGCGACTGACCGTCTTGCCCCGTCAGCGACGCAAGGCCCCGAGTGGAGTGGGGTGGACAAGGAGTGCCTGCCGGCTAGTGCCGCGTGCTGCCGAAGGCGGACGACGGCCGAGCATCATGCCTCGCCTCGTCGGCACTTTGCGACGAGCGACGGACGGAGGTGCAACGAGCGTCGGCCTCATGGCATCGTCAACCGTAAGCGACCAGCGCTTCCATATAGACGGTAACTGACGAGAGAGACATCGTTTCACAGACTCGTGAGGACTTAGCCATCTAGGAGCTTAGATATAATTAGTGTTCCTCTGTGTGTTTATGTATATATGTTGGTGTGTTAAAATGAAGTGTGTGTTTTGGTCACACATTTGTGTTGCGTTCTTGTTGCATTCCGCTTGCTCAAGCAAAACGCGCCGGGCCCCTTACCAACTTCGTGACACCAAGGAAAGACCTAGCATCAGCCATGAAGGTCCCGTTAAGCCCTTAAGACCAACCAGACTGGCTGTTTCTTAAGCTTTACACAGCTAGTGTAAACTTTTCCATGTTTTTCTATATTTCTATCGTTGTGACAAGACGTCCTTTATGCTCAATACAGATTCTACAATTGCAGAACGGTATACGATTGTGCTTGTTGCCAAAGCATGTTGTAAATTTCAATAAAGAACGCAATGAAAACAGAAAGTAAGGAAAGCTTTCTGTTCTGGGACCCCTCTGTTTTTTTCGCGCTTTCTATTGAAACTGAACTCATGCTGGAGCTAGCTTTTCTTGCAACAATATCTGCTACAAAACGCTCTTGACAATTCCCAGTTCATATGCAGAAAAAAAATAGGAATAGTATGAAGCTACCGAACAAAGCTCCATCGTATCCAGTGTGTCCACTCAACTCTTACTACCGTTAGGCCCTTTTGTAGAACGAATTACCGAAGGTTACGCATACTTGTTAGAGAAGTATGTATCAACAAAAGTAGTTATTTGATACTTAAAACACCTTGCGGTTGATTCCATGTTCAGGTAACACCCCCTAGAATTCGGGCCGAGCCCGGGTCTCGTTTTGAGTGACAGGGCCGGGTATGGGAGGGTAAACTTGCACGAGTGCTGGGCTTGGGCTGAGAATCACAGCCTGTGCAGTGCTCTAGCGTGCATTCAAGATGCCGTACATCGCGTTTGCGTTGTTCGTCAGTGGGCTGAATCTTTAAGGGGCCGATCCGGTGGCACTGATGATTTTGCTCACGTAGGCGCTCCCTGCGGGCGGGCTGCTCGTCTTCCGTAAGGGAGTCGCCGCTCCCACGACACAGGTCCACCTTATAGAGTCTCAAGGGCACCTCATGATAAAATCTCTAGTGTGATCTCTACGTCACAAAACAACGGGGAAGAGCGATTGGCGGAAAGTGCCGGCGACCAGTATCGCGACACTGATGAAAGAGGCAGCGGTAGTTAGGACGGGGAAACAGCAAAAATGTTGCACTAGGCGTCGTTTTTCCGCGGACGCAATCCACAAGACTGCAGCGATATAAAACTTCGCTGTAGGAGCTCATGTAGAAAAGGGATAATGGTTAGAGCTAACAGTTGTATAGGATGCATATCATGCCAGACAGTAAGTTTGGTGCAGATAAGGGCTGCTTAACTGTCAGGATAATTAATGCAAATTTGATGCGCATACGGCGAGCACTGTGATCTCCTGACGGGTAACTTATCTCTGTCACTAAAGGGATAGCTGTACAGCTATTGTATTTTTGCAGTGGAGTCTAGTCCTGAAGAATAACAGAGAAACTCGAAAAGAAGCTACATCGATACGTAATTATAGATAGATACATAGATACGTAATTCTAAAGGCCCTAGTGCTTCTTAGGCTGCGCTGAAAATGTGACGCTATGCACAAAAAAGGGCTCTGCTGACAATATGGTGCTGCCACCTGGTAGTGGCTTTCGTTTCTGCACAAGCTCATGTTTCCCGACACCACTGCCAGATGACGTTCATATCTCACGAGTAGTACGGCCGGCAGAAGACTGTCGTCTTTCGACAACAATTGCAGCGAAGCACGCAGATACGCGGGCAATATTTTTATTCAGTATATTTCATTGCGCCTGTTGACTACGTGTGGACGTATGTCTGTCAATATCCTAAGCCCGGAAACAAGGGCCTATAGATAAAGAGCTTCGCTGTAAAAGGGAATCGTTGGTAGAATACTTGACTTTCTCTTACTGATATTGGTAGACCTCCAGAAATGTCTGATTTAACTGCGATTTCGCTGAAACGAACCAAAATCATAATAGTGGGAGAGCAGCAGGGTGCTATTTATATGCCCACGAGAGATTGTGCTGCATAATACGGAGCGCCAGTATATGTCTGTCAATAATGAAGTGTTCACTTACCTCTTTCATTGTTCCGTTCTGTAAAAACGAGACACCTTGTAACCACATAAATCACAATGAAAGTAGAATTTCAGAGAGTCAGCAGAGTAGTTTACCATAAAAACCGATGCACTAACGCGGCCAAGTTTTTCGCGTAATTATTTAGCTAACGCAGTCATCACTTTAATAGAACAGGAGTGCGATTTCTAAAGAGATGGCGTGCTGTAAAACATGGTATATAGATTGCATGTCCCACGAGATTGTATTTAATTATGTGATAATAAAATGATACACTTTAAATGTCTGAAGACAGGCAAGTACTTTACTTTTGATATTCCAAACGAAGCATATGGGTTAGTGACCGATTTCTTTAGAGGCAGAAACAAGTAACAAGCCAATTACTTTGGGAGAGTTGCTGCATAGTGTTATGGAATATTTGGGCCGTGGTGTTAAATAACGGGGAATCGGCGACCTGTTCGGTTTTCTTTATTCTCTTGTTAGGTCACTTTGGCCCACATTTTTTTTTTTCGTGTATTCAAACGCTGTCATGTTAATACGGTTAGTACAATAAATAATTTAGAGCGGTAAGTTTCTGTTCATATCAGTGATTACTAGCGTGAGATTAGCCGCTGTTTAAAAGCAATAGGACCGAATTTTTTTTATATCAATATTTTTTTGCCTTTTCTCTGATAATAATATATAGGCTTTTACGTCCCAAAACCACAACATGATTATGATGGACGCCGTAGTGGAAGGCTCTCGAAATTTCGACCATCTGCTGTTCTTTAACGTGTACTGACATCGCACAGCACACTGGCCTCCAGCATTTCGCCTGCATCGAAATGCGACGGCCGCGGCCGGGATCGAGCCCGCGAGCTTCGGGTCAGCAGCCGAGCACCAGAACCACTGCTCCACCGCGGTGGACACCTTTTCTCTAAGGAACATGTGCTCCTGCTATTGCAAAGATTATCATCCTGTACTAAAAAAAATTACTACTTATGTGCCTAGAATTTTTTTTCCAATACTTTTGTGCCTTTTTTTCTAAGAAACATGTGCTCCTATTATTGCAAAGATCATCTTCCTGCACTAAAAATTTTACTACTTATTCGCTTGGAATATGTTTCCAATATTTTTGTGCCTTTTCTCAGGAACATGTGCTCCTACTATTGCAAACATTATCATCCGGTACTAAAAACTGTACTATTATTCGCTTGGAATATTTTTAAGTATTGCTTAGTTTAAAATGCACTGATTAGGCTATAGCAGTGCTAAACATATGCGGTACATGGCACGAAACACATTTAGAAAAATCTCGTCATATCCCTAGGATATCTATTTGTCTCGAAATTCTCCATTTGTCGACAGTTACTCAGCTTGTGTAAGCTTTCAATATACGTCCCTAAACAAAAAACAGCCACAGAATGTAGGTATGTCAAAAATTTTAATCAATACGATTCCATAGTGGCTCTCACCTGTGATGCAAAAAGTGTGTAACGAATTATAGTGTACAGCAACCGGCACATGCAGTAAACGTAGCCTAAAAAAGGTGAGTTCGGCCGCAAAGATGAAATAGTGAATCCGATATCAACAAATGAGAATATATACTAGGTAAAAGTAGCATGGAACTCTTTTAGCTTACCATCTGGCCTGACATAGAGTGACCATGACCTGACAAAACGGTGACATAAAAATCCACACATCTCGAAAAAGTGAATGATGAGTGGGCGAAGCTGGGTCCTAAGGTCCATAATGTCTATGTTGAAGTCGCCGACTAAAGAGTTCGTGCTCTTAGGTGTTTTATGTGGTTCTGTCAACATTATGATTGATACTAGTGTATTGTTAAACGTTGTTTAGTGCCTCACATATGTTACCCGAGCGTTGTCCCATATAATGTAAAGTAAGTGACATAAAGATTCGACGACAAAGCTTGGTCCTAAGGTCCATAATGTATACGTCGAAGTCACCGACAAGTATAAAGGGTGTGTGCTTGCAGGTGTTTTATAGTGTTCCTTCACATTTATGATTGATATTAGTCTATTGTTCAACCTTTTTGTGTCTCGCATCCACAAACCTCCCCGTAACAGAAGCGGACGACGACAAGGCTAGGCCCTAAGGAGCTTCGACCCTAAAAAAACGGGGCCACTGTAGAGTATAAACTTTTTTTGCGCTACAAGTGAACAAAATCGACGAAGAAAAATGTACGGCACAACACAAGCGCGAACTAACAACTGTTTATTTTCACAGGATCATGACAAAATATATACACACAAAGAAGGGGAACACAAAAACAACAAAAAACACGCATGCGTGAGAACTGTGTCAAGAGAGGATCTATGCTTGATCCGGTACCCACGTATCTCTAGGTCTGTTAGCCTCCTTGCCTTGAAGGAATGACACTTCAGCTTGTGTTAGTGATAATGAAGGAGCGTGTTGTCCCGTACCATTTTCTTCGTCGATTTTGTTCACTTGTAGCGCAAAAAAAGTTTATACTATGTGCAACCAACTGGCCCCTACCCTGGCTCTTCCACTGTAGAGATTGAAGCGATCTTCCTGCTGTTTCAATGCAATTTAAGGTGCGATAACACAGCCCGCTCAAGGCTGCCAGTCGTCTGCTACTGTCCGTCTATATAGGGCGCGCGCGACCGTGCCCAGCTGGACATAGTGCCTCGCTGATGTCATAGCGACGCGCCGGCCATCATTCCTCCAGCGAAAATACCCGCCATAGTCATTTCGCGCGAAAGCAAGAGGGCTGTCTGTCCGAACAGCTATCGTCGGCTGCTCTCGCGCGCTTCCACGCAGAATGTATGAAGCGTAGGTCAATGTTATCAATTTTGATTCGATGTGGAGCCTGAGAGCGACAAGGACTGCAAAACTGCGTCTAAAGTATCTATATAATCCACCATTAGATATTTCTGTGCTGCTGTCTACCGTTTTGGTACGGTTTTCGTAGGGGACAGGAAAATCGGTATCGACAGAAACAAAGCCTCGAAAGCTACCTTTCTGTTAGGGTAAAGGCGCATGCACCGTGACCCCATCGAAAAGGCTGATTGTTAAAACATAAATAAAAAATAAGTCTTCTCTCTTGTGCTCTCTTCCGGTCATGCTGCGCCGGCTAGTGCTTCAATAGCGGAGTCCGCCCAACGTGCCTTTCTTTTTGTACAGCGAAGGTGCGTGACACAATAGTGGCTGCTTATTATCAGCTACGTTAATGTCTGCTGCTAATATTGCCATTGATGCAAACGTTTTCGCACTAAAGCTTGGGTGTCCTACGTGGACTGTGTTCAGACGAATACTAGTTATTTTTTAGCATTGCCGCATGATAAAAAAAGGTGTGGACTGTTCCGTCGTACTTAAACACACCAGCAGGCAAAACAAGGCTGAGTTCACAGTTCTGCCCGAGATGGTCGCAGTCATACGACGGCGCAATAAGACGCCACTGCAGGACGCCGCACGCGTTGCGAATTAAATTAAATTTAAAAAAGTGACAGTTCTGCCACTAGCGCGAAGCAATGAATGCGACAGCAAGAAATTTGAATGTCACATGAAGAACGATAAGCAGCTCGCTACTTGCAGAGCACCGCTGCAGTACAAAAAAGACGCTTGAAAATAACGCATAGGTATACACATGATAAGCGTTAACTAACAGTTGTCATAGTTACGTCTTTGTACTTGAGGAACGCGCTGCGAGTGTCCACAATGCAGAAGCCCACGCTGTTGTTGTTGCCTCTGACATGCCTCATACCCACTAAGGGGGGATTAGCCAAGAAATGATTATATGATACTGCTAGACTTTTCAACGCTGTTTTAATATTTATTTTTCTTTGAAACTGCGGCACGTGGAATGACCCCTCTGCGTCTCCTGCCCCGTGGTGGCGTTTGATGCCAAAAGTGCCCTGCGTTGTTCTATTTTTTCCTTCTTCATCATGAGTGGTACTGAAGGGGGCCACTTTTAAATGCGAATGCATTTCATAGTCAGGGCTATGTCAGGCATCCGGCGTTGGCGTTGTGCGGCGTTGTCCGCGGAGGAGGAGGATAGGTTGAGGAGGTGTGCGCGCCGGCAGGTGTTAGATGTGTAGCATCTTATGGCGAAGCTTAATCCGGTGGTGGTGGTGTGCGGCGTGACCACCCTTACTGCGCATGCGCAAAACCCTTTAAAAAAATAAAAATAAAAAACCACCTCTCTCCTTCTCTCTCCTCTAGGCATCCCTCCCCGCGGCAACCACACCCTCACTGCGCATGCGCCTCCCCTCCTCTCTCCCCTGCTACGCTCCCCCCTCTCTCCTCTAGGCATCCCTGCCCGCGCCGTCCACACTCCCATTGCGCATGCGCGTCCCACCTCTCTCTCCTCTCCTACGCTCCCCCCCCCTCTCTTCTCTAGGCATCTCTGCCCGCAGCGACCACACTCCCACTGCGCATGCGCCCCCCCCTCTCTCTCTCCTCTCCTACGCTCCCCCCTCTCCCTCTCTCGACTCGCGACGCCGACACAGGCAGCGTCTGCTAGCGAGTTTGCTAGCAGACGCTGCCTGTGACTGCTAGCGTCTGCTGCTCGCTAGCAGACTAGCGTCTGCTAGCGAGCAACGTCTGCTAACCGACTGCTCGCGCTGCACAACCGTTCACTGGCCACCCCGTATATATGGCAATGGATCTTGACCTCCAAGGTGGTGCCGGTGGGAGATTTCTCCTGTGCGTTGTTGAACAATAAAAATTCGCAGCGTGCGCCTTAACTAAAAGCGGACTGCGAGTCTCTGTGTCCAGTTGGAGTCTCCTGTCTCTCATTGCACCTTAGCAGCGATTGGTATGTTCCCGTAGGAAACACCGCTCCATCGCTGCTTGCTTTACGCATCCCCAGTTTTAAATGCGAATGCATTTCTTAGTCGGGCTATGTCAGGATTCCGGCGTTGGCGTTGTCCGCGGTGGCCTCGGCAGGTGTTATAGTGAGTGGAGAGGAGGAGCGCGCTCTGGTGCGTGAGGGCGCTCGCATCGCGGGAGCTCGGCGGAGCTATATATGAAAAAAAAATTTTAAATAGAAAAAAAGAAAAGAAGAAGAAAAAGAACAAAAGATAATTAGGAAAAAAATTTAAAAAAAAATAAAAAAAGAAGAAAAAAAAACAGAAAAAAAAGCAAAAAAAAAAACAGGCGCTGCGCCGTGCTCCCGACCAGGCTGCAGAAATTTGGCGCCTTTTCCTTCTTCGAACCACAACCACCATATATAAATGGAGTGAAGCGCGCGCGAAATGCATTCGGATTTCCTCACGATTCCCTTCGGGGAGGTGGGGGCATTTTTTTCGTGCGTGTCTCAAGGGCAGTTTTCAATTTGAAAGAAACTGTAAAAGCATTGCATGATAAAAATTCCCCATCTCCCGCTAAAGGTAACCATGTGTGGATGCGAAGCAGCGGGGAGATAATTAGCTTGAGCGAGAGAAACGTCGCCGCTCTCATTTCACGGCAGCGGTCCGGGCGCTCATCGCAGCGCTCCACAGGAGATAGAATGAGGCGCGCGCGCTCCGTCATTTTCATACCGCGCAACTACCGTGGCGCCAGTATGCAGCTGTCACACCACCTGTCGTGCGCACCGCTCCGTAGAGGATTCCTAGAGGAGAGAACGGGGGGGGACCGTAGGAGAGGAGAGAGAGGGAGGGACGCGGGAGCCGCTCCGTAGAGTAGATGATTCCTAGAGTAGAGAAAGGGAGTGAGCATAGGACAGGATAGGGGAGGGGACGGGCATGCGCTGTGGGGGGGTAGGGGACGCGGGGGGCCGCTCCGTAGAGTAGAGGATTCCTAGAGGAGAGAAATAGGGAGGCGACGCGAATGCGCTGTGGTGGTGTGGACCGCGGGAAGGAGGGACGGACTAAGCCCCCTCCAAACACATGCAAGCAAGATCAAGGAATGGGGTCAACCTGGGCGACAGACACCACCTGCCTAGCCATTGCTAAGCAGCCTCTCTGTGCTCTCGGCCATGACTCTGATGATTGTAGCAGTGGTTGACGGCCTTCATATTACTACAGTGTTCTGGTTCGCATAATGGGTGCTTCCCTACTTCATGAAAGTGGCCGGACGCGGGACGCGGGAGGGACGGACAAAGCCCCGAGCATAAGATGCTTCGCATCTAAAAACTTCCCCATCTCCCGCTAAAGGGAACCATGTTTGGATGCGAAGGAGCGGGGAGATAATTAGCTTGAGCGGGAGGAACCTCGCCGCTTTCGTTTCACGGCAGCGGTGCGGGCACTCATCGCGGCGCTGCACAGGAGAGAGAATGAGGCGCGCGCGCTCCGTCATTTTCATACCGCGGAACTACCGTGGCACCCCCCAGCGGGGTATGCAGCTGTCGCACCACCTGTCGTGCGCGCCGCTCCGTAGAGGATTCCTAGAGGAGAGAACGGGGGGGAGAAAGAGGGGGGAGGGGACGTGCATGCGTTGTGGGAGCGGGAGCCGCTCCGTAGAGTAGAGGATACGTAGAGGAGAGAGGGGGAGAGGACGCGCATGTGCTGTGGGGATGTGGGACGCCGCTCCGTAGAGTAGATGATTCCTAGAGGAGAGCGGGGAAGAGGACCTGCATGCGCTGTGGGGATGTGGGACGCCGCTCCGTAGAGTAGATGATACCTAGAGTAGAGAAAGGGAGTGAGCGTAGGAGAGGATAGGGGGGAGGGGACGCGCATGCGCTGTGGGGGGTGTGGGACGCGGGAAGCTGGAAGGAGTGACGGACTAAGCCCCCTCCAAACACATGCAAGCAAGATCAAGGAATGGGGTCAACCTGGGTGACAGACACCACCTGCCTAGCCATTGCTAAGCAGCCTCTCTGTGCTCTCGGCCATGTCTCTAATGACTGTGGTAGGGGTTGACGGCCTTCATATTACTACTGTTCTGGTTCGCATAATGGGTGCTTCCCTACTTCATGAAAGTGGCCGGACGCGGGACACGGGAGGGACGGACATAGCCCTGTTGAGAACAGCTTGAGAGTGTTATAGATGCTTCGCATCTAAAACACGCTCAAGCTGTTCTGAGATCTGCGTACCGCTAGCGGCAAATTGTGCATACGAATAGCTCGCCGTTATATAGCCGGCACAAGTAATGCGCGTAGCTATGTTGGCTAGCGCAGCAGGCTGCGGAGCGAGGGGTCGCTGGTTCGAATCCCCGATCAGGTGCTTTGGATTTTTTTTCTGCTGATTTATTTTTCTTTATTTTTATATATGTGAATACATATAAATATCCGGGACATGACGGCGACGGCAAGAATCAGCCGAGACTGTCAATATAATTGCTTTGGAAAAAAAAAACGAGCGGTGCTAGCAATCCGTCCCGCAAGGCAGAGTCGCAGCAGAGCTGGTGGGCACCTAACAAGTCCTGGTTGGCTAAGTTTCTCTCCATTCCCCTCTGTGCTTTTTTTCACCCATTGCTATACTAAATTATACTTGGCTATGTTTGGTGTTCTTGTTTTTTATCTTTTGTGTGTGTTTCTTTCTATGTCGTGTTCTCCCTGTTTGTTTATTTCGCTGTCATGGTGTCTTTTACTCTCTTTGTTGCATTTATTTCACTCTGTTTTTGCGTTTTTTTTTCTCTATCTCTATGTGTAGTCGTTCATTCTCCTCATATGTTTTCCCTTTTATTCATTTCTATCTATGGCTCCCTCTTTCTATGTCGCTCTGTACTCATTCTCCCCTGTTCCTACTCTTCCTCCTAACCCTTACTTCTATCTCCGACAACCTGACTGTACTATACTATACTATACCATACCATATATTAAGATGTTTATTGGCAGGGAATGCAGGACAACTGGCAGCGGTCAGCAGCGTTCAGCCATGCGCAGCAACCACGAGCTCGCGCCGATGATGATGATGACGCTGAGGCACAGAGTAATGCCGCTGAGGCTACACTTCTTCACTACAATCACCGTCTGCCGAAAAAGGCGCCATCCTGGCGGCCTAGGCTGAGGACGCAACTATTGGCGTGTAGTGCGTCTTCAAGCGCGAGACATGGACAAGTGCGCGGCCGCGATAGCGTAGATCTGTCGATAGCGTGATAGGCTCCGCGAGGTAATGGAAGGGAGGACGTTTGCTCGACAACACGGTATGGTCCGAGGTATTTGGAAACGACTTTTGCGGGTACTCGAAGCCATACCAAAGAACTAGCGGAAAATTTTCGTGCCGAACGGTCGTCAGGTTGACGGGATTGCTGCTGCCACTGGTCCCCGGTAGAAAAGGAGCCGGCAAGCTGGTGACATTCTTCAGTATGTTGGGTTGCTTCGGACAGGGGAGTACTCTCGTATCCATCAGGTTTATATGGAAGAATGGTGTCAACTGTGTGTGAAGGTTCTTGTCCATATCGAAGAAAGAACGGCGAAAATGCAGTAGTAACTTGTGCCGCAGTATTATCAGGCTAGGTGAGGAAAGGGAGAACTTGGTCCCAATTTGAACGATCATGGGCGACGTACATTGATAACATATCACCAAGAGTACGGTTGAAGCGCTATGTCATGTCGTTTGTTTTCAAGGTCTCTAAGTTGGTCAAGGATGGGATCGCCACGTCTTGTCTGGTGTCTGCCTTGCGTAAGTCTTGCCCACATCGAATGAAAGAGGCTTTTTCTCAGCTAGTCAATCGATTAGAACAGTCCAACTATTCATGCAAAACTTTGGCTTTCCTCAGTGAACGATTATTGAGGAAGTTGAAACTTGAAGGAAGAGGTGGTGCTATGAGGGGAGGCTCATGTTAAGGATAGGTCAGTCGTAAGCATTCCGTATGTGCGTGTTTTCTCATCGCATGGAAAAGATGGGAAGCCGTTTTGGCATTGACGTAGTATTATCCGCCAAGAATAAGTTGGGTCGCATCTGCGCAGCAGTTGAAAGGAAAGTTGACAGTGGCAAAAAACATGGAATGAGCGTGATGTTAAGCATCGGGACAGATTCGTTGAGTGTGGAAAGGGGGGAGTATATTGCATTCCCCTATCGTGTGGAAAGTGTTACATCGGTCAAACCGGGCGCTGTGTGAATAACCGATTAATGCACCATAGGAACTCGTTGAAAGGGCAGCCTTCGTCTAATCTCTGCCTGCATTGCAAGGAATGTAAATGTCATCCATTACTGAATGAAACAAAAGTGTTGTCGAGGTTCAAGGATAGGACCGCGCGAGAGACTGTTGAGGCCTTTAACATTCACAAGTCCGGAGACATGTGTGTGGCAAGGCCATCGGTGAACTTGCATAAAATCGAGATAGATTATCTAACCGCCAACCTGTAATCATAACCACGTGTCTTTTCATTTTCTTTATATGGGTGTTTTTCTGACAATAAACTTTCAGTTCTTTGGCTGCGCTTGTCTCATTATTTCTACCCTTCGTGTTTGTGTCTCTTTCTTTTTCATCAAAATGTCATTCACAATGCAATACCAACTCGCTCAACGCTCTGTTTTTCCGGGAGGTAACCTTCGTCGTTGGCTTTGATCACTCCAGCGAATGAACTTCCGCACCTAGTTATACGTGCTACGCCAACAAAATCGGAGTTGAAGCCTAGCGTATCCCTTGAAGATGCTTGCATGCGCACACTGTGGGTCAGCGCGGAAAGCGTCGCATATAACAGCACGGAGCTGGCGCACAAGAAGCCACTTGCGACCATCGAAAAGGTAGTTTCGTCGATAAGAAGGTCACCCGGAACGCAAAAGTTGGTATCCTGGCGGCGGAGAGCACAAGAGGGTGAAGAAGTTATGGGTTCAGAACGGATGACGATGAAAGCACTGATCCAGGGATCCTTCCGCTGCTCCATCCTAATGTTACATAGGTGGGTACCGCAATAGCAGGCTCGAGGGAATAAGAGAGGCAAGTACCGTCATCGGTAATCAGTGAGCGAGAAAAGGCGTCAGCGTCCATGTGCTTGCGACCGGATTTGTAAATAACGCGGATGTCGTACTCCTGAAGTTTGAGCGCCCAGCGAGCAAGTCGTCGAGAAGTGTACTTAAGAGTGGGTAGCCAACAAAGGGCGTAGTGGTCAGTTACGACGTCAAATGCATGACATATAAGGGCTAAATATCCCAAGCGCCCAAATAATGGCTAAACACTCTTTCTCGGTCACCGAGTAGTTAGCCACGGCTTTCGTCAGAGTATGCGACTCGGGTAGGCGACGACATATTCATCAAACCCTCCTTTTCGTTGAGTGAGCAGATCGCCAAGTCTGACGCCGCTGGCGACAGTGTGAACCTCCGTCGGAGCGGCAGGATCAAAGGGGCGGAGGACAGGCGGCGAAGTTTGGAGGCGCCGTAATTTGGTGAAGGCGTCGTCGCAGGCAGGTGACCAAGCAGAAAGGTCCTCGCCGGCGCGAAGAAGGTCCATCAGGGGCGCCCATACGGAGGCGAAATTTCGAATGAAGCGTCGGAAGTACGACGACAAGTCGACAAACTTCGAAACTCCTTTTGGTTCTTGGTTTTCGGAAAATCGGCGACTGCGCGAAGCTTGGCTTGGTCTGGAAGAATGCCGTCCCGCGATACGACGTGTCCGAAAACGGTGAGCTGTCGGGCACCAAAATGACACTTGAGTTGAAGCCCTGCGTCAGTGAGGCATGGGAGAACGCGCTCGAGGCGACTTAAATGAGTGGTGAAATCAGCGGAAAAGACTACTACGTCGTCTAGGTAGCATAAGCATGTTTTCCACTTGAGGCCTGGCAAAATAGTGTCCATCATCCTCTCAAAAGTGGCTGGCGCGTTACATAGGCCTAAAAGCATGACGGTAAATTTGTATAATCCGTTAGGTGTGACAAATGCGCTTTTGGGTCGATCAGATGCTTCCATATAAACTTGCCAGTACCCAGAACGTAAATCCAACGAAGATTAGTATTCAGCTCCCTGCGAACAATCGAGGGCGTCGTCGATTCGCGGTAACCGGGAAACGTCCTTCCGGGTGATCTTATTTAAACGTCGGCAGTCGACACAGAACCGAATACAGTCACCCTTGTTCTTCAAAAGAACGGCCGGTGACGCCCATGAACTGTTGGAAGGCTGCAGAATACGTCGCTGGAGCATGTCAGCAACCTGATCGTCAATAACACGGCACTCCGACGCCGAGACTCTATAGGGACGTTGCTGTAGAGAAGCATGACTTCCTGTGTCAATCTTGTGACAAATGGTCGTTGTGCGATGGAGACAAGAAGCATGACGGTCAAAAGAAGGCGGAACTTCTGCAGTAGGCGGATCAGCTGGCTTCGTTCTGAAGAAGACGTCGCGGCATTCATGGAACGATGGAAACGTCAAGTAGAGGCGGACGAACAGCAGGGTCAGATGTGAGTGCGCTGAGGTCCGCAGAAATTGAAGTGGCCGGAGCGTCAAAAATGTGACAGGTGTCGATTGTCTGTACGCGACCGACGCATTCAGCGTGGTATAAAAGTAATGGACACTCCAGGATGTTGTGAACGAGCGTCTTCGTGACGCCATTACAGTGAGTAAAGAGAGCAACCGGCAGTGGAGAAATTTGCTGCAAATGAACAGCTCAGAGGGCGTAAAGAGAACTTCGCCATCTGGAATAGCAGCGCACGACACAGGCACAAGCGGGAAAGAGCGCGGAGGAATGGTTGTCAGCGGATACGGGCAGTTTATTACACGGAAGGGGTGTCGACAGCATGAACGTCTGGAAGCGCTGGAAGTGCCGAAAGCTCAAGTTCGGCGCGACAGCAGGCAATGACGGTGTAGCACTCTGAAGCACGGTTTAGGAAAACGCAGAGTGGTTTATTCATACGTGAACGCGATTCTCAGAACTACTTCTTCCTCCTCTTTTAAACAGAACCCCACTACCAGTTCACGTCCCAAGTTGTGCGCCAGAAGAAGAAAAGTCCGCTACAGGTGCCCCCCTCCCCCCCTCCCCCCTGCGGACAAGTGGCCATTGGCACTTGAAGAGGTTGTCAAACGGAGAGAGAAGAGATGGTAGAGAAGGAAAGGCAGGGAGGTTAACCAGCCCAGGATAACCGGTTTGCTACCTTGGACGTGGGAAGGGGATGGGGGAGATTGAAAGAGGGAGGGGAAAGAGAGAGAAAGATAGCACATAACACAGCGCACACACACAAACAAGCAGTCATTGACAGTCCATCACGCTGGTGTGGTACGCGACATCGCTGTCAGAGCCGCTTGTCCAAATTCGTTTTTCTTAAAAACTTCAGTAGTTCCTTGGCCACCTTCAGCTGCGATGTCCTCTGTGAACGACTTTCAAGAATAGATTCAACAGACATTTGTCTATTGTCACGGTCCGCTAGAACAGACGCCAGTGACTGTCTCTGAACATCATATAGCGGACAGTCACACAGGATGTGGCGCAGCGTCTCCTCGCAACGACAGGCATCGCAGAGAGCGTCGTCGGCCATCCCAATGCGAAAGGAATAAGACTTCGTGAAAGCCACACCTAACCATAAACGATAAAGCAGTGTGTCATCACTAGAGGCCGGATTTTTAGGCAATAAAAAAGTGCATTTTAGGCGCCAAAAATAGGCAGGTAAAACACCATTTTAGGCCCCCAAAATCGTAAATATAGGCACAATAAATCTCTACATAAATTCAAATAATTTGATACAGAGACGTGCGGGACCTGTATACCCATGACAGGAAGCAAAAAATGCTGTTTATGATAGCACAAACACGCCAACGGTTGAACATAGCCATGCATTTCCCGCATGGTTCGCAGAACATGGTCTTTCCTTTAATTGTCTAGCATGGTGAGCCAAGTGTCCACCGTCGAATCAACACACCCCTCGGTCTCTTTTTTGTTTTTATCTTTTTTCGTCGTGGCTGAGAAGGGCAGCACAGAAGCAGATAGACCGCTAAAAGACCAGAAAGGAGGGTGTGAGTATGGTAAGTATGTAACGATTGCCCTTCTTTGAAATAGGGGTCAGAGGACCAATGATATCTACAGCCACACGTTCGAATGGCGTGTCTATCAGAGGCATTCGTCCAAGAGGTGCTTTGCCTACTTTGCCTTTAGGGTATGTCCTTTGGCATGCGTCGCATGATTTGACGAATCTCCGGACCTCCTCCTGTACACCTGGCCAATAGAACGACTCCAAAACTCGGTCCTTCGTCTTCTTAATACCTTGGTGCCCAGATATCGGAGATTCATGTGCCAAGTTCAACACTTGAACACGCAGCTCCTTTGGAACCACCGCTTGTTGAAATGTTTTACCTGGTGTCAAGTGGTAAACGCGGTACAAAATACCCCTCTCAAACATAAATGAGTGGTGTGTGGCTCCTTTCCCGCGGATGATGGTGTCGACTTTCGCCCTACAAACATCCAGCGACCGGTCTTCCTCTTGTTTTTGGCGGAAGGACTCCTGCGTTACCTCTAGGTTTTCAAACTTAGCAGTCTTCAGCTTTCGGTGATGTGCTTTGCTTGAAACACCAACCATGACTGTGCTCTTTGTCCCGCATCCATCCTTGGGTTTCTCTTCAGACTTCAATGTATGATTGGTCGCCGACTTCTGTCTTGCTGACTCCTTCCACGTTGAGTCGGGGTCATTAGCGTCACGGGCGCCAGGAACATTTCCTACGATGACATCGTAGAGCGGGGAAGTCATACATTTGACTTTCGCCTTTCCGGTAAAATAGGGCGATAGAATCCGTACTTCCGCTTCTGGTACCTCGATACAACTACCATCAGCCAATAAAATAGTGGCTGTAGTAGCCGTCAGCGCATCATCGGGAACAAGGGAACGGCGCACGACCAGGGTGTTGCTTCCAGTGTCCCTCAAGACTGATACAGGGTGGCCAAACACTTCTCCCTGTAACACAGGCAAGTTTCGTGTAGCCGCTGCGGTGCATGTTCTGAGCGCACTGGCAACGTATTCATCTGATGACGAATCTTCGACATCTCCGGGAGACTCTGCCTTCTGGTCGGGAGACACGATGCAAGATGTCGTCTTCTTTGATCCCCCATTGTTTGGGCACGCTCTTGCATCATGGCCTGGCTTCCGACACACCCCACAGAAGACTCGTTTGGGCTTCGAGCGGCAATCAGATGCTCTGTGTCCGGGTCGATCACAGACGAAACATCTAAGAGGAGACTGGGTAGAGGTACACCCATCTTGCTCCTTGGGGTTGTTCTTTTCTGACTTGTTATAAAAGGTCAACAAGTTTCTTTGACGCTGTGCCTCCAAAAATGTATCAGCCGCTTCTGCCATTTCTTCGACTGTCCTGCAATTCTTCTCCCTCAGGAAAAGTGCCAAGCGATCGTGACAGTTACTGAGAAACTGCTCTGCTACAATGAGGTTGCGCACGGATGCGAAGTCCTTGTCCGTTTTCGACATTTCCAGCCATCTATCGAAGAAACTCTGCAATCTCGTGGCGTACTGTTTACCAGTTTCGCCGTCTTCCGGCTTGCTTTGCCGAAACTTTTCGCGATAGCCTTCGGCTGTGAAACGAAACCTCTGGAGCAAGGCCATTTTCGTACGCTGGTAATCCATCGACTCTTCTGGCGACAAACGACCGAAGACTTTCAAGGCTTCCCCACTGAGGCATAAGCTAAGCGCTGTAGCCCACTTCTCCTCAGGCCACTCCTGACCAACAGCTACGCGTTCGAACCTCTTGAGATATGCATCAAGATCGTCTCGCCTCTCGTCAAACACTGGAATTAGCTTGTGAGGATTGATTAAGCACGGGCGGCTTTGACTCCTCTCAGGTTCTCTGTCACGCGTTGTGGATTCTCGACTACCTTCAACCTCAGCTAGTCGAATTCGCAATTGAAGAGTTCTCTCTTCTATCTCCAGACGTTGCTTCGCCGCCTGAAGAGTTCTCTCTTCTATCTCTAGACGTTCCTTCGCCGCCTGCCTTTCTGCGGAACGCTCTTCACGCGCCTGCACAGATTCCTCATGAGCCCGCTCTAACCGCGCATCTACCCACGTCTTTAACTCGGCTCCTTCAAGCCCCATGCGTTCCGCTAGCGTTATAAGCTCTTGCTCGCTCATCTTCCCTACAATGCTTTCAACTCAGTGCAAACGGCTTCGTCCTGTCGCGGACGCCAATTGTGAGGGATAGGTTCGTGTAAGCACGGCAACCTAAATAATCGTTGCCGAGACGGACGAAGACATTTGCAACTCGAGTAAGAATGCTTTTATGTCACAATGCGTGATGGTGAAAATGACGCAATGAACAAGAATAGCGAACAGCTGTCGTGACAACCAACCCGACGCACTAGTCTCTTAATGTCTATTACCCCACGTAGTCCCCCACTGCACTACTCAAGGTTCATAAGATTTCACCATGTGACGGTCGAAGGCTGATGCGTCGATGCGTCGTTGCGTTGCATGTCACGCCGACAGCAGAGACGGGTCGGTGCGGACGGTCGGAGCGGAGCGGGCAGCAGGTTGGAGGTGGGACCAGCACGTCCCGGACAGGCAGTAGTAGGCCCGGGTCTGGATTGCGCCCGGGTCCGAGCACAACGGACCGGCGCCGGCTGCTGGAACACCTAGTAGACGGGAGTGAGGCCCGTGCAGTCGGTAGGCCGCGGTAGGCTTCGGGACCTGGACCCGACGAGCGCTTCGGCCTGCGACTGCTACGTTCGATTGCGCTGCCCGAATGATCACCTCTTCTTCGTCGTCTTCCCTCCTTTTCTCCAAGGCTTGGCTTGGCTTGACTTAAATGAGCCGATTCCGCCTTTCCCTGTCTCGTCATCATCTTCATCGGCACGCCGCACATCACAAAACACCACGCACCACACGAAAGTACCGCGCACATCGTGACAGAGGGATACCTCGTATTAGCCGGGTCTAATCGCGTAGGGTCGATTTCTCCCCTGTCGGTTAACACCTCATAGGACCTCTTACCAGGTTTGAGCATTTCGAGCTAAAAGTGTAATGCATGCACTGGGCGCTCACAATGACATCTGCCAAGATTTTCAACGCTGCGCGTCGCGGAAAGACGTGAAATTTTAAGCTGAACACCGCTTGCCCTTCTCGCGGGCGCGCGCCTTAAGATGGAGGCGGTGACGTACCATAAGGAATGGCCCTGTTCTGACGTCATTCTTTACGTAGGCATTGGTGCTCTGACGTCGCTTACCGTACACTCTTAATCAGGTCCTGGTTAAACACTGGCTATATCCCGAAAACCAGACGAAAAATGTCCCGTTTCCTAGCTACATCCAGTACTTTAAGCGGGACCTGATTGAGAGCGTAGCACGTGACATTGCGAGAACTATTCGAGACGACGTGTGTAATTTGTGTAGTCTTTTGTTGAGAAGATGAATGAAAGCTGACAGAAATAATAAAACACACACGAAATGTTAGCGCGTTTTTATTTTTTTATTTGGAATCGCAGTGAGATGTATTGTGTGAGACTAATGAGATGTAATGTGAGACTAATCGGCCTCTGTTTGGCATGCGTTCGTCTTCTCGCCGTCCCCGCGTCGTGCCGGCGCCAGCGTGTTTTTGGTGCATTGTCTATGACAGCCGTTTCAGCGGTGCGACGTGGTGTATCGCGGCAAGGATGCATAATCCGTGCCAACCTCACCAAACGTACGCGCACTGAGAGATCCATCCCACAGAAACAGGCGATACACTAGCGAGCACGCCGAAACGATACAGCAGTGATGGCGCACGTGCACGAGCAGGCTCGGTCAAGTCTTGCGCACGTGACCTTGCATGCGCATGACGTGTTGATGCGTATGCGTCGTGTAATCCTCCGGCTCCGATACCGAAGAGGGCAGGGAAGGAATTGCGCTTGTGATGGCTACACGGGGCGAGTGGCAAGAGTATCAAGCTTGCCTCCTCGCATCACGGTTTCGAGGCTCCAACGAACCAATTTGAAAAATTATCATGGTACAACGCACTTCATTGGGCACGCAACAACTTCCAGTGTCTAACTGCAATTTCTTACGTGACCTGGTGGTGACCCTTTAAAGAAGTAAATAACAAACAAAACAAAAGCCGCGTGCACATCACATTGTTCTTTCTTTTGAGCTACACTCTCCTTTCCCCTGAAGGCCCTCCACGATTTCACATTCGTTCTCCACCTTCCCACAGCCACACCCAGGTCTTTAGGGCGGTTCTTCCATTCCGTCGGGACACTGGAGCCGCTCGCCGCGTCCTCGGCCATGAACAGCGCTCTCCTCTTCTTCTCCCATCTTTGCTTCTCTCTCCCCATTCCCCTGCAGACGCTCAGAAGTGCTCCCATTTAGGGCTGCAGAAATGGCGTCTTTTCCTCTCCTCAACCTCTCCTCCTCCTCCAGCTCCTCTTCCTCATCCTCCTGCAACGTGCTGGCGCCATGTCAGCACTGTGGCGTATGGTGGCCGCAACGTCCCGTTTCACTGCTGCTAGCGGTTGTCTTTCGGAAGTTGGTTGAACTAGAGGACTTGGTTGAACCATATATAGTTCGGAAAGGTCACTGTTGAACTGGGACATGAATAACGGTCTCAAACCGCACTCGAAAACGAAATTTGAGCCTAAATAGTGTTCATATAAGCGCCGATTTTGACAATAGGCATTTATAGGCAGTTATAGGCATTTAGGCACGAACGCCAAAAATAGGCATTTTTAGGCACTATAAAAACACTATAAAAGGCCTTCTTAACCTCTAATTCATGCTCATATATCAAAGTGGCACGATAGGAACGTAAGGAACAAAATAGGCATTTGCCTAAAATCCGGTCTCTACTCATCACTTCGGCGGAGTCCTGTTGGCATATAGAGATCCATCAAAGAGCACAGGCGGTGTTGACGGTTTGTCCGGTTGGTCTGATTGCTTGGTGGGCGCCATAAAGAGAGCGTGATCCCCTGTGCAAGCTTTCGAAGACTGCTGGCCGCGTCAGACCTTGAAAGTGGTATGGTGTCTTCCTGTGCGCCTTCAAGAGCTGCCCGAGCAGCATTATCGGCGTGTTCGTTTCCTATGACGCCGCAATGACTTGGAAGCCACTGAAACGTCACGTGGTGCCCTTTCTCACGGGCTGTATGAAGAAGACATCGAATTTCAAATACCAGCTGTTCGTATGGCCCTCGACGCATTGCTGATAGCACAGATTGTAGGGCTGCTTTGGAGTCGCTGAAGATCGACCATTGTTGAGGTGGTTCCCGAGTGACCAAACAAAGTGCAGTGCGCAGAGCAGCTAGTTCCGCAGCTGTCGACGTTGTGGGGTGGTCAGTCCTAAAGCTGATGGTAATAACTCTTGCTGGGACAACCACTGCTCCGGAGGAACACTGGAGGTTTGTTGAACCATCGGTATATATATGTACACTGTCCGCATACCTCTCGTGCAAAAGAAGCAGCGACAGTTGCTTCAGTACAGGCGATGACAGGTCAGATTTTTTTCGGATTCCTGGCACACTGAGATGCACGGCGGGTCGAATGAGACACCAAGGAGGCATAGATGGTTTAGATGCAGTGGTGAAGCCTGGGGGAAGTTTGTCGCTGTACTTAACAACAGTTTTAGAGAATGATGCTTGGGGCCTGTCTGAAGGCAGTGTGGCAAGGTGATGACAGGGTGCTCGTGCAAAATGTCTAACGTGCGTTCTCAGGACTTCCACCGTAATGTGAGTTTGCATTGGATGGTCCCGAGCAATTGCAATAGTTGCCTCTGTTGACGTACATCTGGGCAAACCGAGGCACACTCTGAGTGCTTGCGCTTGTACTGCCTGTAGAACTCTGATATTTGTTTTGCAAGTATTGCCCAGCACAGGTAGGCTATATCTCAGAAAACCGAGAAACAGCGCTCTGTAGAGTTCCAGCATAGCGTCTACTGACATCCCCCACGTCTTTCCTGCCAAAATCTTGAACAACTGGGAAATTGCTGTCAGGCGCTGCTTCATGTAGGCCACGTGCGGGCTCCAACAGAGGAGCTGTTGATAGTGGGTGCCGGCTTGATCGTTTCGATTGTGACTGTCTTCAAGCCCATTGCGCAGGATTGTAAAATGATGTTCGGAGCGTTTTATGACTGGGAAAGCACCATCATAGCGAGGCTGAAGAGCCCGTTGAGGCGCGTCAACACGGACGAAAACGTGTGAGGATGTCTGTAGGTTTGACGGCAGAAAAACATCGTGCTTATTCGTGTGAGTCGAAGTTAGTGATGGGCGAAAGTTGTGCATGTAGATCCGCAGACGCTGGATGAAAGAAGATGGATCCGAAACACACTGTATAGTTACGGGGTTGACGAGGTCACCCGGCAAACGGAGTGTGCAGCCATCAACCATCTCAGCTACAGAGCAGGAAAGTTCTGGTCGGAGCGTTGACCGAAGGCCGAGCAGCGCGATGGAGAGGTGTGATACCTAATCTTCGGCATGAGGCTGAGAGGCGAGTGCCGCTTTCAGATGACGATGTAATCTCTCTACGATGCCATTCGATGCAGGATGATACGCAGTGGTGCGAATGCGCGCACAACACAGAAGAGATGTCACAGAGGTGAAAAGTGCGGACTCAAACTGTCTGCCTCTATCAGTAGTCACCGTTGATGGCACGCCGAAACGGCTAATCCAGGTAGACAGAAAAGTACGAGCAACTCTCTCCGCCGTGATAGCAGGCATTGGAGCTGCTTCAGGCCACCTTGTGTACCTATCAATACACGTAAGCAAATTATCCACGGCATGGTGACAAAGGTCCGACGATGTCCTGATGGATGGTGTCGAACCGTGCATCAGGGAGCCGGAATTTTCCCCGCGAAGGCTTGGTGTGACGTTGCACCTTGATACGCTGACACGTTGTGCAAGTGCGAACCCAGTCACGAATGTGAGCGCGTATACGCGGCCAGACATAATGTTCTGTGGTCAGGTGTTGCGTATGCTCGCACGCCTGGATGGCAGATTAAGTGCAGGGTATCAAAAAACTCCCCCCATCGCCCGCTAAAGGGAACCATGTGTGGATGTAAAGCAGCGGGGAGATGGTTAGCTTGAGCGGGAGAAATGTCGCCGCTCTCGTTTCGCTGCAGCGGCCCGGGCGCTCATTGCGGCGCTGCACAAGGGAGAGAATGAGGCACGCGCGCTCCGTCATTTTCATACCGTGGAACTACCGTGGCGCCTCCAGCGGAGTATGGAGCTCTCGCACCACCTGTTGTGCGGGCCGCTCTGTAGAACGTTCCTACAGGAGAAAACGGGGGGGACCGTAGAAGAGGAGAGAGAGGGGACACGCATGCGCTGGGGCGGGGGGGGGGGGTGTGGAACGCAGGAGCCGCTCCGTAGAGCAGATGATTCCTAGAGTAGAGAAAGGGGTTGAGCGTAGGAGAGGAGAGAGGGGGGGGGGGGGACGCGCATTCGCTGTGGGGGTGTAGGACGCGGGCGCCGCTCCGCGGAGTAGAGAATTCCTAGAAGAGAGAAAGGGGGTGAGCGTAGGAGAGGAGAGAGAGAAAGAGGGGACGCGCATGCGCTGTGGTGGTGTGGGACGCGGGAAGGAGGGACGGACTAAGCCCCCCTCCCCCCCAAACACATGCAAGCAAGATCAGGGGGAACACCACCTGCCTAGCCATTGCTAAGCAGCCTCTCTGTGCTCTCAGCCATGACTCTGGTGACTGTTGTAGTGGTTGCCGGCCTTATATTGTACTACAGTGTTCTGGTTCGCATAGTGGGTGCTTCTCTACTTCATGAAAGTGCCCGGACGCGGGACGCAGGAGGGACGCGGGAGGGAGGGACGGACATAGCCCCGAGCATAAGATGCTTCGCATCTAAAAACAGCATGACGCAGATCTGAAGGAACGTAGATGAGAGCACAGTTGTGTGAAACCTAGCACCAGAGCGTGACGTCGTAATCAGGAAAGTTAACTTGCTCTAGTCGGAGGGATGTAGATGATCGGACTCATGGGAGCTCATCATCCAATGCTTGTGCCTCGGCGAGTGAACACAAGGAAAGGTCAATGGGGCTTGTGGCGTTGATGGTGATGCGACTCAGAGCGTCCGCTGCACTGTTAAGGCTGTCTTTGACGTAGCGTATGTCTGTGGTGAACTCGGCAATGAAAGCGAGGTGCCGAAGCTCTCTAGGAGTATGGGTGGCACTGCAGGAGCGTAAAGCCGAAACAAGTGGCTTGTGGTCGCCGAGAATGGAAAATTCTCGCCCTTCGAAAAAGTACCTGAAGTGCTTCACCGCAAGGTAGGCCGCGAGGAGGCCGCGAGAGTATATTATTAGTTCCCAAACGCAGACGAACCGTGTCGTTGGGAGCTATGTTTAGTGGCAACCCAAAAAACATGGCACGGTAGCGCCGCTGAACTTTTGCGTCGATGTGCACTTGCAATGGAGGCAACGTGGTCGGTCGCCGTGCGTTGTGTCTTTCGAGCGTGAACAGCACGTCAGGTGACTGCAGCTTAAAAAATCCATTTGTATAAATACATGTACCTTCTGCAAACCTCCTTGGCAGGGCCAAACCTGGTACGTCGCGGTGGTGGTAGGCTCAACCAGAGGTATCTAGCCGATTTGCCAGCAGGCAACAGGCCGCACCTTTCATGCTATATATGTGCTCCTTTAGTTCTTTACGTGTGTCAGTCAACACATAAGTGGTAACCAACTCTGATATATGAGGCATCACTCAGCTAAAGCACTTACTTACTACTGACGCATGAGCACTTCATGCTGCAACCAGACGGTGCAGAGCCTGCAGCGTCTGGTGGGAGAGTAAAAAAAACAGAAAACCAGGGCCCAATTACGTATATATCACGGGCGGTATACATCACGAATGTACGTTTCTGCTATAAAGGAATAAATGGATCTGAGCAATTTCTCACGCTAGTGACGCCTTGCTAGGCATATTTTTCATTATTATTATTTGTGAACACTTATCAGCTTACCGGCAATCGGGTCCGCGTCCTCAAGGATGTAGGGGGGACAATTCGTTGCGTCACTTTTAGTCAACCTTGGGGCTTGTTTTGTTATGGACGCTGAAATATACGCAGATCATTAATTTGTATATTGATAATCCTGCCCTTTGCTATATAAACATTACCGGAAATAAGCGTAACGGTGACGTAATAAGGACACAAGCGTAACCACACGGCGAATTTTATTTGGATCAAACATTGAAGTATACCGCCATGAACATAACCAACTAAAGATGAGAAAAAGAATGCGAGGGTTTAGGCTTGGGCGAGTTGGTTCATACTTATAAGAGGGAAAAAACTGCGCAAAATTCTGACAGGACACAAGGTGAAGAAGGCACGACAACAGCGCTGTTGTCGTGCCTTCTTCACCTTGTGTCCTGTCAGGATTTTGCGCTGTTTTTTCCCTCTTATGAGAAAAGGAAGCTTTTTTGGTTAAGTGCACCATATTCCAACAATTAAAACTATTTGTTCTAGGCAAAGTTACATAATTAACAACAAAATCTCGTATTACCAGCGATGGTAGCATTCTCAGCGTGATGCTGGAGACACTAGTGCCGCGCTAGGAACCAATTACTACGAGAAAAGCTTTTAAGTGCGGAGCATGTTAGGGGCCCGAGCTTTCGTATGCTTTCGTGTTCTGTAGTTTGCTGTCGTCGTCGCTTGGCGTAACGCTCCATGTGTAGCATATTGAGTGCGCGCTCGCGCCCCGGAGAACTCTGTTTTTTGTTCTTCATGTGCCTTGATGATGATACTTGAGCATGCGCTCGCGCTAAGGAGAAGGCTTCTTCCTCTTGTTTTCTTCTTCTTCCTCTTGCTTCCTCCTGGTTTTGTAATTACACACGTGCGCACGGGCCCTATATTTACGAGAACAAATATAATCGCTGACGTCTAAAAACTTCTCTGGATATTATTAGGAGCTGTTCGTAACGTTGCTGCGGCACTAAGTGAAAACGTACAAACAATAAGTGAAAATGTACGCCAGCTTTCTTTTGTTGCATGGTAATTTTCCATATGTCCTGGTGAAACAAATTTCAGATGATAGGAATATTTTTGGTGACCCCGCAAGATTGGTATCACCGATGCTTCACTGTATAGTATTTCCATTTATAGTTCAGTATAGAAAGGGTTTTGACAAAGGAGTGCGCATGAGAACGGAAAGAAGAAGGGAAAAGGTAAAGCATGGCGTAGCCATGTATGGCGTCACGCTATCAAAGCCGTGTATATTATAGCAAGGGGGGCGGGAAAGACAAGTGTTGTGTTAGAAGAGAGAAAGGAGTAGGGGTAAAGCACAGCATAGCCGTGTATAGTGTATTGTACCAAGAGGTGGAAACCGGTAATGAGCAAGAGATATGAGGGTGATATGAGTACATTGTCAGCAGTCCGTGTATTGCTACTTGAAGAAAAGCCAGCAAAATCACGGGACACGAGAAAGAGGCAGACGCACACAGCACTCCCCCTAACAACTGTGACTTTATTGAAGGGAAGCATTCAGCCAGGAAACCTCACAGCGCATCAGATCGCCTACTACGTCACCGGGTGAAAATAGAGTATATATTAATCCTTCTCGCCATCGTCGCAAAACACCAAATTCCTTGTCAAAGAGCCAAATTCACGGTGTACTTATACATTTATCTCCACTTTTCCTAATCTAGTACTCCTCCACAATTTCGCACTCTTCTTTGCCTTTTCGTCTTCCCAGATAATTGACATTACTAAAAGCGGGTGGCATCATTCGATTTCAAATAAGCGTAATGCTCACGCAGCCTAGCATTAATACATCGGCCGGTTTGGCGGATGTCTACCCTATCACAGGTCAACGGAATGTTGTACACCACACGTGTGGCACATTTAAGGCTCGTTCACATCGAAGGCTGTGCGGCCGAAGAGGGAAAGCGGAAAACGGGGAAACCTAATCTCCCGGCGGCGAAAGCCGGGTGAAAACGATGCGGCAAGCCAGATCGCTTGGGTGACCGATTGTTTTGCCGCCTGCCGAAGCTATTCGCTTTGCCGTAGCCGACCAGAACGCCACGCGGCAGTGGCGCGGCGGTAGTGCTGTGTATCGTTGGGAGAAGCAGTGCCACTTGATAGCGTCACGTGCTCAAAAGCACGATATGCCGTGCCTCCTTTGGCCATCTGCTAATATCCGCCGGGATAGCGCGCTCCGCAGTGTTTACCGTGCGACGTAACTCCCCCCACCAACATGCTTTCACGCTCCTTCACTAGACGGGGCCACCTAGTGCGTTTTATCTGTGCTTCAGCCGCGCCCGTCTGCAGCCTCCACAAACTTTATTTGCACATAGAACATATTCTGTGCGAGGCGTTGTCATTGAGTTGCACTTTACATAGGACTCCACGACACCGGGGGGTGGGGGGGGGGTCAAAAATGTACCTCAAGTGTCTCAGGATTTTCTTGAAACCCTCACGAACCCAGAAGATTTCCCCGCTCAACGATGTTAGAAAAAATACAGTGGAACTAATGTTCATGTGCGCAAAATTTGTTCAAATTTTTTAATGAAATCAATTTTGGCCGCACGCCACCATTGGGATAGTTGGCGTGGAACGACCTAACTGTAAATTTCAGGTCTCTAACAAAAGAATACGCGGTAAATGCCAAGTGTGTCTCACATGATTGATGCAAAAAGACGGTCTTTTCCAAGGAAACGTGCAGTGACATATAGCCAACTAGTTCAACTCATGTGACCAGATTCCGTTCTTCTTGTAATAGTTATCGTTTGCCTTTTCGTTTGAGCACTGGCGCGTCGCAATATTCGGTGGGTGCATTCCATTATCCAAAGCCGTTACAACTATCTTATCATCACAATCACCACACAGTCTGTTAACACGGCTACACCTTGAAGGCGGCTGAAGTAATTTACACTACCGCGGGAAAACAAGCTTCAGGTGTTCTAACACATGTACAGCAATTTCGGACGTATCCGGAAGGAATGAAATTCATCCTATCTGCCGAATATTGTGATTTCACGCATCTCGTAAACTTACCACAACCAGAGGGGTCGAATCACTAAATTGGACAATTACCTACAACTATTCGAGTTCGAAACACCACGATGACCCATTTCCCTGCTAACAGATTTAGACTAGGTGCTTACGAGACAAGCGACTAACCTAAAGAAATAAACTGCGGGAAGTTACGCGAAGGCATCGAAGGTATGAGGGTCGATGACGGGAAATACCATGTACCGTCGGCAATGATTTCCCGGATGATTCATCTGTATCACGATAGCTGAGAGTCGAGGTGACACTACGGCTTCCGGCGCACCTAGAACAAGCTCCTCAAAAGGTTTACTTTGCCATATGTCAAAGATTACGTGAGGCACTGCTTACATTCGGACGTGCCATCTATGCCAAGTAAACATAGTAAAACTTAAGGACGCGGCGGAAGTAGTGATAACGCCGAAGTACTCTCCCATAATTTTTTGAATAATTCGTTCATTTGCTTTGGCAGAACTGAAGAACAAAGGGAAAAGTACCAGGAAAACACAAGTATTCTCGCTTGGAGGGATTGGATGCTTAAGCATGATCATGGCCAAAGCAGGAATAGAGGACGCCAGCAGTGTTGTCGCTTTTCTTGATGTCCAATGTTTCGAGACTACAAAATAATAAAAATGGGTCAAACGGCCTGTCTTAGGGAGTGCAAAACTGGATAAGTGGGTACGACGCCATATCATGAGCGAGGTATTTTAAATACGTTACCGTGTTGCAGCAAATGTCCATACTTAACGTGCCATTCGTGACATAATACAGTACTCGAATATGCAACCCACATTTATATATGGACATAAATGCTATCTCGAGGTTTCACCAAACATCGCAACCCACCGTAAGCCAGTGCCTTAAGATGGCCTCTTTTTGCTTCCCGTTCCCCTGACGCTTCACCGTGCTCCCTATTGAGCTGCAGAAATGCTGGTTCTAAAGTAAGTCATGAAAACTGAGAACCGAGGAGATGTTTTCAGACAACACAAGAGCAGCAAACAGCGACATACGGGACCTACAAGTTCAAGACAGAGTTGAAATCAAGTAAATTCAGATATGGACTTGTCACTTTTACGGACCATTCCCTGCAGTTTAAGCGCCATCTCAAAACGGCATCCTTTAGCAGCTGTCCCAGTGTCATACATGATTATGGGATTACGCAATGCCCAGTGCGACACTGGGCATTGGGATACTGGCACAATGCCTGCCGAACACTGGACGTTGGCGTGCGGCGCACTGGAAGACTTGACGAGCTGCCATCAGACTTTTAAGTTGCTTTGACTATTTTACGATTTAACATGACAAGATGTCATTTTGACTTCACAACGTGCTCTGCGACGAAGGCACGCAAAAAGGCAAGAGCATCCCTTTTCGAAGGCACACCCCCCGACCTACCTTACATTCCACTGCCGACAAGTTACCCCTACACCGCACTGGAAGACGGACGAGACCACTCTTTTTTACGAAACGACTAATTTCGGTGACCCTTCTCGGTTAGAAAGGCAGTTTTGGGTGACATCGTACATGTGACAAACAAACAGAAGGTATTTCGTTTCTTTGTTCTGTGCAACCAAGGATTAAAACGTCCATGTGGCCGTTCGGAGTAAAAAGTGTCATCGTAACGAAGCATGTGCGCAGTATTCGCAATGACGCACAGAGAGTATTGTAATTTCTTCGTTAAAAATATCGTACTTTTATACTGCACTCTCAAGACTTGTTTTCATCGCTCGCTTGGACTAATTGTGAGTCATTCTTACTTACGTTGCGCGTACTAGAGCCGTAGTAGTTCACGTTAGCCGTGGAGTTGATTTGGTAAGAGCCTCATCAGCTGACAGATTAGGCTGTATGGATGAGATGTACTCCGCGCGACGTTCGCTAGCGAAGAACATGAATATCCACTGAAGAAATAGTTAACAGTCGATCAAATGCACTTCTGATCATAACCGGCTGAAACTAGGTCATATTTGCGTATTTAACAACGAAAACAGATAAACGCGAAGATCAGGTGTTCACAAACCTTCCTTCAAAGCGCGTAAGTTTTTCCGGCGACACTCATATGGATTTCCGCGGTACGAGAGCATTGTAGAACGACTGACTGATAGAGTAGATCCGCGTTGCTTATGAAAATAATTTTAATTTCCTTTTGTGTTTCTACAAAATGGCGTCTGGGTGCGAGAGTATGTCTCCGGGAGCTGGGTGCAAGGTACGCGTGCTCTGTTCTGTAGAAGTGTGCGTGCCTCCTTACGACACCACTTGCACATATACGTTTGCAGCAGTGCTGTTCACGACGTGCAGCTACCGTGGACGTCAATGTAGCGCCTGTGACCGCGGGTAAGACCAGTTGCTTCGCCAACACCGTTGCCACTTCGTTTTTGATGGAAGACAGCGCACAAAAAAATGAAGACAAAAAAAGAGGGAACACAGCGCTGCCCCTTGCCACTGCCACGCAGTGAGGCCTAGTTCACTGTAGCCGTGTAACGGGCATCCGTGCACGCGCTCCACCTACTTTGACAACGTCGGTTTAACTGCTTACGTTACTAGTGACTGCGGGTTGTGCCTTTGTTCGGTGAAGTTGAAGAGGGGTAGTTGCCTCACTGGCGTCGAATGCTTGACGTCACCGATGTGTCCTTCAGCACTAAGGAATTCACCAGGGTGCACGAACGCCGACGATGAAGTGCACTACCAGGTACCTAAACTAAAATGATTAGTGTCGCCTCCAGATTTTTATTTGCTGAGCTTTGTTCACTATAAAATTCTCGCTGCAGTAGCAGCCTAATTTGTAATGTACTTCTTTGGAAAGTACATCGCTATCATTACTTACAACCCAGCAATATTATGCTCTTCGTAATTTCCCCCTCTCCCAATTTCTCGTGAAACGTATCAAAACCTATATCCATTCGTGTATCCTCCATTACTGTACAAAAGCTCTCCACTATTTGTCATGTCAGCCTGCTTGAAAAAGCCCCCCTCCCCCCCCCCCCCCCTTCGTGTGCTTTTCATTATTTTCGTTTTCTCGTTTCCCCTCTTGGTGAAAGCTTGCCCTTCATCTCTTTTATGTGTATAGTCGTACGAAGACGTCCTACTAAGAGTAGCGGTTGGAGCCATTACAAAGAGGAATACTCTTGTCGAAGCGTCGGCCCAAGCGACCCTCTGTGTATAACAATTTTTCATTTTAACCATTCTACCAAGACAGCAGCTACATAAAGGGAAGGTGTATCGCTAAACGTGGAGAAATGGCTTAGGAGGTTGTGAATTTCAGTACGAATCATCTTCTAGCTCCCAAATACATACGAACGGAGTTAAGAAAGACGCCGATAACACCGCAATTGTGCTTTCCTCCCATATATTCGGTCACGAGAAAGATTGTCGAGGGTAAACGGCGTAATCGCACATAGAAAGAAGGAAAGATGGGAGCCAGTCTACATTAGTATTGGACGCGAGCCCTACAACACTAGAAAAACGTGCACCACTGTCCGTGTGACGTGCTTGGGAGGATCAGCGGCTGCGTCGCCTGCTCCATGAGCACCTATGCGCTTACATCAAGTTTTAGATTGCCACCTGTTCTGTAGTTCTGACCCGGAGGGAAGGTCTTCCCGCTTCGGCTGTGCGCTTGAGAACACTTGAAAGCAGTACAACATGCAGTCGCTGTCCTTGAAGCTGTTTTATGTGGTAGGCCAGTGGCCGGTGCCACAGTGCGGGATGTGCTCAACGGAGCATTATGTCCGCCGTCACATGGGTCGTCGGGGTAAGAAGCTGCGTGAGGCTTGAATTTTGAACAGAGAAATGGTGAATCGGCTTCGGTTGTGACTCGCGCATGCAGCGAGCACTTCGGCGAGAATGATTTCTGGTAGGGCATTAGGCTGCGATGTTCGGTGAGGGGCACAATGCGATCGCCAAGATGCTCGCCGTGCAAAGTTGGCCACCTAATGACGCCGCAAGCTGGTCTATATGGACTGTATAATGGGGCTACCATTTCCACTGTATAATCGGGTTTATTCACTCCGAAATTCAAGTTTGCCCACCCCAGTCTTATTTCTTTTCTGCGAAGTCGTATGTCTTCTTGTCGGAAAGATGCCAAGCGTTTAACGTAACAGGCACAATTTTGCCACCATTATTCCTTGAGAACTCGCCAAAAAATTTTGCGCACCAAATATCACAATGCGGTCTCTCTTATGTTACTCCGTTTCGCAACTACTTTGTGTAATGACTTCTGTGTTTTCCACTGCGCTTCCTTGCTCTTGGAGGTCTTTGTGTAGTTTCCTTGCATGGAGAACAAGTCCAGCTAAGGCTGCTTTGTGATATATATTCGCCTGCATCTTGCACGATGCCACATATTACCCCTCGTAGAACGCTTTTTCTTCTAACAGCAGTCGCGAAGCCTATGGTCTTAAGCTTTTGTCTATGTATGTTTTGATGCTATAGATACTGGCAAGTTCACCGGACTGGAAGGGAAGCGGTAAGAATCATGTTGGAAAAAGAAGGCACGGCGCATGCTCAAGTTTGTCTTAGCCCCAACCATTGATTGTGCTGGATTAAAAAAGAAGAAGCAGTGAAAATTGCTCGCTAGGGAGACTGATAAACGTATAGTGCGATGACACTTGAAATGTTGAAATAATTATAATGAAACGTCCAAGAGTTTACGAAAAAAACGTGAATCTTGTTGAAGGCATGCACAAGTGGCCGTAGGCGTAGGCACTCGTTTCATCGAAGTTTCTAAAAAAATTCTTTCTGAAAATTTGTGAAAACTGCATCATCGGTTACATGTCTATAAAGCTAGAAATGTCCCTATGTGTTGCGTTTGCGTAATTGCTAAATTGAGGATTCATCCTGGAATGCCTCATTTATTTATAGATACAGATTGCTGTAAGAGTGCATGTCGCATACTTGGCCTGAAGAGATTACCGGCCTTTCAGGCAAGAAACTTGGGTAGAAATAACCCATCCCAGCTACCACGCGCAATGTGCGCTCATTGTACATATTCTCTAAACAGATAGCACATGTACACAAGCCTATGTTTACTATTTGTCCCAGATTAATATTTTGGCTGTAAAAACGTCCATCGTTTCGAAAATATTCACAGAAATTCCCGGAGGGTTCCGCGTGGTGTTTGGTAGAGTGCCGATAGCAAACATATGAAGAGCGCGCTGGCGTTATCCTGTCTAGCACGCAAGGGACGCGTGCCCATTAGAGGGCGACTCCGTAACTCCTCGCCTCCAACAGCGCTAATCGCAGACACCCTACAATTCATTGAGTTGTCTCCAATTAGCGGTATACTTTCCCGCGTATTGCATCTTGTCGTCCTTTGTGTTCTATGTGTGCAAGTATTTCTTTGATCCTTGTCAGGCTTCTACTTTTGAGCACGTATCATGCCAGATGACTCACGTGTGGCCTTCTCGGTGTCTCCGTGTCATCTACTCCACCATGCGTATTTGTGCACTTGAAAATGTATGATAATGTACGAATTCAACTTCCAACTATACAACTATTCGAAAAGAGCGAAGTTCATTTATGTACCTGGCTCAGTACGCTAAGAGGACAGTTTATCAAATATAATAACCCATCAAAAGGAACACACTTCGCTACAGCAGCGACCATGTATCAGTTGACCGAATTAGAAAAAGTTCTTGCATTCTACGACGTAGCAGGGCAAGTCGCTAAGGATGCAAAATTTATAACACCAGCCGACTGCGCACGGCTTTGAACAAGCACCAAAGTGGGCAGCACTGCATGTAGAAGACAAAAAAATAGTTCCGGAATCATGCACCAATGCTCCAGTATGAACAATCCGTTTATTCAAATACTAATAAAAACAGTTTCTCTGTCTGAAGCATCCATTGTATTGCGAACTGTAACTCAATAAATGTGCTTTTGTGGGTGTTCAGAATACCAACTTCCGAAGTGTTTATTCAGCACCGCGTTTACTATTCACGGTCTTTCGTCACTTGATGGTGAAACTCTAGCACGCGTATTGTTACGGCGTAAATTCCTTGTTTTTTACCGCATCCCCTAAACAAACTGGGGCAGCCACGCACTACTGGCGCCATACTGTGGAAACAGCAGAGCTGCTTTGTCTTCCCTTTCAGCATTCCCTCGTCCTCAACATCATATTGTCACGACGTCAAAGCAGAGGTCTTGACGCAGCAGAGATCGTTGCTGAAGTTTGTGATGAGCACTTCTGCCTGTCCATTAGTCAGCGCAAGGATGCCTCTCGCGATGGAAATGCCTTGCGTAAGCAAAAGTGCAACTATGTGCTCCGCTATCACATCCTTATGGTATGGCCACCCACATGACACCGACACAAGGCAGCAGGATCTCGGTGGGAGCGTCACATCATCGGCTACTCGCAAACGTCCCTGTGGTTGGTCACTGCTGGTGTCGACATATGGATGTGCGCAAAACGTCACCATACGTTCAGGAATATTGATAACAGCGCCATGATCTTGAAGAAAATCCATGCCCAAAATGAGCTCTTTACAGCACTCTGGCAACACGACAAAAGTGGCGACGAAGCTGGAATCACCGATGCGAAGTCGAGCGGTGCATTTACCCGTGGGAGTCATCAGCTGACCACCAGCACTCCTTATGTGCGGCCCTGTCCACGGTGTCTTGACCTTCCTAAGGCGGTCGGCGAGCTCTTGTCGCATGATCGAAAAGTCGGCGCCAGTGTCAATCAGTGCTGTTACGTGATGTCCGTCTAGGAGAACGCCAAGATCGGCACGTACAGCTCCATCGGCATTAGTATTCGTCGTCGTATTCGTCGCCGTATCCGTCGTTGCAGTCGTCGTCGCATTCGTCGTCGCATTCGTCGTCGCAGTCGTCGTCATATCTTCTTGCGGCGGTAGGGGGGACTTTTCGGCGTGTCGACGATTGGCAACCTTGCCCCCGGAGGTCGCAGCCGTTAGTTTCCCCGGCGCGGGCTAAACGAACGGCCTCTGGTGACGTCAGCGTAGCTCTGATGGTTTGGGGAAGCGGGACGCGCCGGTGATGGAGATCGCCAGCGACGAGGTGGTGTTGCTTGGCCGGTCGACAGGTGATCGGCGTCGTGGGCGTGACGGTCTTCAAAACGGAAGGAAGCGGGAGGAGAAAAATTGCCGAACCGGGAATCACCATGATGGCAATAGCGGGCAATGTGACCTGGTTCCCCGCAGCGGAAGCAAATAGGTCGACGATCGGCCGTGCGCCACAAGTCGGTTCGGCGAACTGGTGCTCGTCTCACAGAATCCCGTTGCCACCAAGGCAGGGCAGCGGGTCGTGGCTGGAAGGGTGTCGGCTCAAATGATGGTGGAGGACGACGGACCACATCAGCGTAGCTCGCTGGAGGTGGCTCAGGACATGGCGCGGGTGATGTAAATGCTTGCCGCAACTCCTGGCGCACGATTTCGGCAACAGAAGCGACCGGCGGCTCGGTGGGAGGAACGCTGAGGGCCCGAAGTTCCTCACGCAGTATTTCCCTGATCAGTTGTCGCAGGGAACTTTCGCAGACGGTAGTGTTCTGAGCTACAGCACTTGCTGCCGTGTGGTTCGGCAGGCGGTCAAAGTGGCGGCACCGTTGTTGCAGTGCGCGCTCGATGACAGTGGCCTCTCTTATAAATTCATCCACTGTTGTGGGCGGATTTCGTACGAGGCCCGCGAACAGTGGTTCCTTAACGCCCCGCATGAGGTGACGCACCTTCTTTGCCTCGGGCATGTCAGGGTCAGCTCGTCGAAACAGACGGATCATATGCTCTGCGTACATGGCGACTGTTTCGTTGGGCTTTTGCACGCGAGCTTCAATCAGTTGATGTGCGCGATCCCGTCGGTCCGAGCTCAGGAAAGTGTCGAGCAGCTTGCGACGGAAATTGTCCCAAGTTTGGAAAGTAGCCTCGCGGTTCTCGTACCACGTGCGAGCGCTATTTTCCAGTGCGAAATAGGCGCGGCCAAGTTTCTGTTGCTCGCTCCAGTGATTAGCTACAGCGACCCGTTCGAACTGTTCGAGCCAGTCCTCGACATCCTCATACTCTTCCCCACGGAAAATTTCCGGAACGCGAGGATGTTCAAGAGTCACCTGCGAGGGAACAGGTGCCTGCGATGGAAGGGGAACCGTGGACGTGGTAGGAGCTGCCATGGTGGTAAAAGGAGGAATAGGTGCGGACTCCGGACTTAGGCCTAGTAGGCGCCGGCTGAAGCGGTGCACAGGAGTCGTGACGAGGGGCTCAGGCTCCGGACTGGGTGAACGGGTCCGAGCAAGGTTGTCCTGCATCAGGTTGTAGGCTCCAGCACCTCCACCAGTGTCACGACGTCAAAGCAGAGGTCTTGACGCAGCAGAGATCGAGATAACCGAAGCAGGTCGGTCGCTTTAATAGCGCAAGAACGAGTTCTTCTTCTTCTTCCTTTCTACTGTCCTACATGGCACATGCATAATGTGTCATCGTCTTTCTTGCTTTCTTGCCGCAAGCACGTGACAATATCATTCTTTGGCTTCACTTCACTTTCACACCCGTTCCTATAGTGAGTAAACATGGCTATGGTAATCTTTACCTTCTCGTGTCCTCATTTCCCTTCTCACACTCACTTAACTTTCCCATCCCTTTACTATACTACACCATACGTAGCAATGTTATGCTTTTAAATGGGAAGCATTTCTTAGCGAACAGCAGGCACTTTGAGTCTATCTATCTATCTATCTATCTATCTATCTATCTATCTATCTATCTATCTATTTAGCTAGCTAGCTAGCTAGCTAGCTAGCCGCCTACGTCTGAATTCTCTCGTGATCGCCTCCTTAACCTGGGGTAGACCAAAATTGGTAGGGGTAGTGTAAGAGGGTATGACAAATATCACTGCCTGGTCATGACATGTATAACCTGAAAATACCGTCGCGTACGTGGTCAAACTCTTTCCACAGGACACGTGTGGTACATACCCACATACCAAGGGCCGCGGTAGGCGGGTATGCACGACAGGAGATTGACAGTTTATATCTACCCAGAAACGGTGAGAACAGACATTGGTAATTCAAATGCGACTGCTTTAAGAAAAAAACTGACCTCAGCAGCCTTGACCAGACGAATGTAAAGAATAACAGTCAGGATCCCAGCAGGAATCAAACCTCAGCATTATGCGTGGCAGTCTAGTATTGTACCATAGAGCCACGCCATGTCATGACGCTGATTTGAGAAAATACCCTATGCAGGCTTAATGTCAGCGCAACATGAATTGTGGTTGCAGTGGTGGCTATAAAATTTTATGAACATTATATATGGAACAGGAGCCACGTTAGGTAGACGTCAATTGTAGTCAAGTGCCATCAGCTGAAGTTAGTATACGTTGCACAATCGAGGGCTATTATCCTCGCAAGCCCAAGCGCTACATATCAGCTTACCGTTTCTGGTGTTCGCAATACCCATGTTGCAGTTGGAATCATTACACAATTGTAAACAACTGGTTATATAAAACGTATGCGACTGTTCAGCCATGGCCTCCGAGATAGCGCGCCGCTCGGAGGCCATGGTTCAGGATATGTCTGTGCGTACAACATTTGAAAATATCTTTAGCGCCATTTAGTAATGTTTAGCTCAATAAAAAATTACACCACAGTCACCTTCCCTCCACATGCTTCGCATACATCGATTCCCATGATACCATGGACCTGCTGAAATATTTATTCTCTTTTTCTGCTTCTCTCTATCTCTTTCTCGATATCATTCTTTTGATATGTTTCTCTTTCTCGCTCTTTGTTTTTCTCGTTCTCCATTGTTTGTTGTTCTATCTCCCTTAGCGGCGCATCCCTATGTTTCCCATATAGGCTTGTTGTGCTGCAGTGTCTGGATAGGCTAGTGGTTACGACGCTCGTCTATCGACCGTAGGTACCCTTGTTCGAATCCCGCATTGCCAAGAAACTTTACTCCGTATTGTTTACTTTTCTCTTCCTCCTCTCTACTTCGCCGAGCAAAGGTTTCGGTTAACGCTCACCTCTATTCTCCTTCCCGAATGCTTGCCACCGCGATCCGTTGCCAGCTGTCGACGCAGCTGGCAACGCGTTGCTAGGCCACGCATGGTGACGTCATCGCTCGGCGAAGTTGTTCTTAGTATGGTCCATGGCCGACCTCCGGCTTAAAAAACTACACCATCTCCCGCTAAAGGGAACCATGTGTAGATGTGAAGCAGCGGGCGCTAACGCTTACACTGGCCGTGGCGTTGACGCTGGCGCTACCGCAGCGTTGCGCAGGAGAGAAAACTGAGGAGGCGCAAAGCACGCAGTGATGGAGCGGTGTTTCCTACTGGAACATGCCAATCGCTGCTAATGGGCAATGAGAGACAGAAGATGCCGACTGTACACAGAGACCCGCAGTGCGCTTTTAGTTAACGCGCACGCTGCGAATTTTTATTGTTCAACAACGCACAGGAGAAATCTCCCACCGGCACCACCTTGGAGGTCAAGATCCATTGCCATATATACGCGATGGACAGTGAACGGTTGTGCAGCGCGAGCAGTCGGTTTTTTCGACCAAGAAACTCGCTAGCAGGTGCTGCCTGCGTCGGCGTCACGAGGCGAGAGAGGGGGGGAGCGTAGGAGAGGAGAGAGAGAGAGGGGGGACGCGCATGCGCAGTGGGGTGTGGACGCTGTGGGCAGGGGGTGCCTAGAGGAGAGAGGGGGGGAGCGTAGGAGAGGTGAGAGAGGGGGGACGCGCATGCGCAGTGGGAGCCCAGGCAGGGATTCCTAGAGGAGAGAGGGGGGGAGCATAGGAGGGGGAGAGAGGAGGGGAGGCGCATGCGCAGTGAGGGTGTGGTTGCCGCGGGGAGGGATGCCTAGAGGAGAGAGAGGGGGAGGAGAGGTTTTTTTTTATTTTTATTTTTTTAAAGGGTTTGCGCATGCGCAGTAAGGGGGGGGCCACGCCGCACACCACCACCGGATGAAGCTTCGCCATAAGATGCTTCACATCTAAAAGCTCCGATATTAAAGAAGTGCTCGCTGATTTATCTATGTTGCGTTTGTATATAACTCCAGTCAGCGAAACGTATTTCGCGAGAGCCAGTTGACTCGTAAACAAGCAGATAGTCATAAATTAAAGCGTAATATATTCACTGGTATATAGAAAACATCGTTTATAGTCATTGGTTTCTGCTACACTGCCATGTATTTTACGACAACACAGCGCTAACATGCTTTTCAAGTACTGTAAAATACAATACATACCTAAGGATGCCAGAATCATTATCACTACATTCAATTCAAACGTCATTTCTTGAATCTGAAATAGCACAACTTTTATTTCTTAATTATAAGATCCATAATCTCATGTTCACTGTACACTACACTAAATTTGTGATGGAATTTTGCTGCCTAGTTACTTTAAAATCAAAGAAAGTGGTATCTTGGGTTTCAGAGTTCAATGACACTGCTTGGACAAGTTTAGTGCTGAATATTTTGCGATATATTAGCCTCACTTTATCTCAAATGACACTGGATGCATTTTAGAATGTTTGTGTCGTCAGCATTTTTTTTTACACAAACGCCTACTAAACTCAAACAGGCCTGCCTTGCAGTCATCTACACATCAGAATACATACTGTGGTTTTACGCGTCCCTCATGCATAATCAAACAATACTTTTTTAAAAGCATTTCGGTTCTCATGTAAAAAAAAGACTCCAGATACAATCGCTCATAGTTGTGACATAAACAATTAATAAATAAAGTACGATTCTGACGTCTCCTCAGTACAAATTGTGTCAGCATAACTAGCGGATTTTTCATCATTTTCTTCTTCAGAACTCACCAGACGTTAAAGCAAGGTGACAGAACATTAACAAGAAAACTGCAGCAAACGAATTTCCCCATAATATTTTAGTTGTTAACTCCGCTATCGATAGCTATTCTGACTTTTCACCTGGTTTCTGAGTACCAGTCAGGGAGCTCGGAATACCAGCATCAACTTTGGGCTGTCCAGAGAGCCTGCGATGCGGCGGTTAGGCTAGGTCTAACTGTCCCCACGTGGGAGCGGCCCGCGACGTCACCCTAAGGGGTGGCACTTCTCCGGATATTTAAATAAAGTTCTTCGTACCGTACCGTACCTGGTTTCTGATGTGCACAAAGGGTCATACAGAGCAGTGTTTCACGTGTCAGCCACTGATTTCTCGTTATTCCATTCGAGAAGTGAGAAATAGGCCAGGATTACTTTGCATAATAAAGAACGGCCCTCCAATACTCAGCTGGCTATGTCGTAAACCTGAATATTTTGCTCACTCTACGAATGCCGCGTGAGGGTGCCAGAAGATGTCAAAGATTATAGGCTGGCTAGCTTGCTATTGGATGTACTTCCAATTTCTGTTGTATAAATAGGGGATATTCATAATGCTTAGTGCTCTGACAACACTGGTCGAGTCCACCATGCTGTGTTGGGCATCGTCGCGGAATCGTCTGCTAGCGTCTCCATAAGGAGAGGCCACGGATAGGTTGAACCGCTCTAGTTGGCGCAGCTTTCGGACCGAGAAAATAGGGCTTTTTCTTTTGTCATCCAGCGCCGAACGGTCAGTTAACCTCCCTTTGCCTCCACATATTGACGAGAACGCAATATCAGAGCTCTGCGCGCTTGAAAACTCATCCATACGGTAGCTGCACGAGGCGCATCGCTTCGCAAAGCCGAACAGCTGTTCTTTAGTGGCGTGTGCTTGCGATCTGAGGTAGGAGTTCAAAAAAAGTGTTCATTGCCGAGGACATGCGCTTCTTAAACGTCTCAGATGACCTTGCGCAGCAATACACCTCCGTTTTATTTCCCACTGCGATTATAACACACTTCAGAAATCCAAACCACGTTCTTTCTGCGCAACCTGTGCAACGCTATGCTACATTCCTCGACTCATTTTTTAGCCATATGTATCTCTACGCCCTTGGCAATGTCGTGTGTCGTAGTTTTTCGAAATAAACAACGCATGGACATGTGCTATGAGCGGTGCGCCGCAAACCAAACAAAAATACTGATCACGAGTTTCGACTGTATTCGGAGAGAGCGTCCCGAGTAACGCTTTATTAATACACACTGGTTGTTCACAATGCCTTGTGGTCGTAATCTATCACGCGGATGGAGTGTTGTCGCTCTGGTTTCTTGAACGCTATACACGTGCGTTCATTGACTCATCTCTTCGAAATATCGTGCTCTTTGCTTTCGCATGCCACGGGGGTGTGTATTATCGCGCTCCGCGGGCTATTGAAAACAGCATAGAAGCATACAAGTGCCCGCGATCAGCGGAAAGATTTGGACGACGATCTACCGAAATAATAGCTCTATCTGTAGTACGGCCAGAGAACATGTACGGCCCCGTCACTGAGGGCTCTGTTTTTGCAGCGCACACTGACCGAAGGAAGCAGAAGAAGAAAAATAAAAGTGGAGGGCGCAAAGCGAAGGGCAGAAGCGACGTGCGAGGCGTGCGGACTATGTACTTCGACGCACAGAAAGCGGGCGCACACTGCATTGCGAAGCTGGCCAAGCGGTGGCTGTGTGAATATTGCGATCAGGTCTCGTGTGGCGGCACTGATTTATCGTGGAAGAGCGCAGCGGCGTCTGTGGCACTGCTTATACTCATGTAAATAAATAAGTCCTTCCTTTCGTCGATCTGCAACATCGACAAGTTATGTTGACCAACCATGTTCTCTCGCGCGGGTGCGATGTCGGCCGTCTGTTTTCAAAATGCATATATCGCAATATATTGTTCTGTAAGTCTACACTGTAAACCGTTTCACACCCTTAAGGGTGGATTTTCGATAAAACACCCATCGGACACCCCTTTTTTTTGCCAAGATTATCCAAAAGGGTGGAATTTCACGTAAACCACCCTTTGTGCACCTTTTTTCATTTTTGGGTGTACTATAGGTGTATGATCACAAATTACACCCTAGGGTGTATGTTCACAAATTCCACCCAAGGGTGTTTCTTTGAATGTTACACCTATTGTTTTTTTTTAGAAGCATCAATACGTATCACATGCCAACGGATACAATCAAACCGCATAGCAACTTTTCGGTGAAAAGATCGATGTTTCGGCTTTTCTTTTCATTTCACTTTTTATTCGCCGACATATACCGCGCTATATAGCACATTTATTGTACCACTCTCTTGTTTGCATTATTCACAAGATTCCTCACACGTTCAACGGCTTCATGGGTTGACTTTGTGTGATTCGTACTAAAAAAGTATTTTGCAGCCCCTCGTAACCATTCATCATTCTCACTGAAAGGACGGTAAAAGAGATGGTGTTGCGCTTAAACCTATATCATGAAACGATTACACACTGGTTTCGACAAGTCATCATGCGCGTTTTCTAATTTGAAATCACAATGAGCTTTTCTTTTAGAACATCTGTTTTATTTACAGTGTGGTGCACATATTCCTGTGCATTGAAGTATTTCACATCAATTCACAAGTCGCTGATTTTATCAGTGAGTTATATTTAAACTTATGATCACGGATCAGCTCAAAGTGACAGTATGCAGCGTACGTATTACCATGAAACTAGGCATGTTTACATTGAACTGTCTGAGCTCACTCTGCTGCAGCTGCTGTACACGCATGGCACGCCGCAGCACAGTTTAGGCGCACACCGGCTAAGCACCACAAGAGAACTTCTCCAATGGGACGCATCACTCTGCGAGCGCTTTATTTCTTATTTGCTTTTTTTGTCGAGGAACCCTCGTGGGTCGTACATTGTACGCTTGAGCGATCACAGACGACACTAGTACAATGTACCCGTGCCACAAGAAGGAGGAACCGCAGTTGACTTGTGGCATTGTGATTGACAGGTTCATGATTTCTTGTTGCGCTGCGAATGACGAGACGAGGACGATACAGGGACTACAGGACAGGCGGTGCGCAAACTCACAACTCATTCGCAGCGCAACAAGAAACCATGAACCACCACCAACTAGCCCAATTCATCGCTCTGCTAAATGTGATTGACAGCCCTTACCATTGCCTTACAATGCACACAGTGATAGCACATTCGTATGCTTGCACGAAATTCACCACATGAAATAAAAGCAAGCTTCATTGCTACTGCGTCGGTATAAAGAGCGTATTCTCCAAGATCTCTTATCAGTGATTGCTGAATGGTGGAATGTTATTTAAAAACAGGCTGTTAGCACAGCAGGGGCGTGGCCAGACTTTATGCAGAAAGGGGGGGGGGGAGAGAAGGGGGGTCCGACCCCTCTGTATGTAAGTACACTTTTGCCAGTGCTTGCACACATGCGGGTCCAAATAAACGTAGAAAGGGGCGGGGATGAGTCGAATACCAAACAGCACTCCCTCCTCCCCCCCCCCCCCCCCCGCGCCCTTCCCTAGCCTCCTAGTTATATTTATTATGCACAGGTAACGAAATTTTAACTCCAACTCGTCGAAACAATGCCCCGACGGCGCTCTACTCGGAAAAAGAAAAATGTGAATCTCGAAGGCTACGAATTTGCCACCTGCACACGTCAGCAGTAGCTGAAAAAAAAAGAAAAAAGAACACGCTTTAAAGCTCTACTAGCACAAACATGTTGTTAAACATAAAATATTACAATATGTCTTGGTTTTTTGTTTCGAACGATTATTATAAAACGGCGCTGCTAAAGTCAATTCACTGGTAAGTGATATTAATCTCGGAGGCGATAACTTTCGGTTTCGGACACGGGGCAACTGCGCTTCACGATCATCATCAACAGGCGACCTTTGAATCTTTTTGACATGTCGTGTGCGCGTTTGCTGCATGCGAACGGTGGCGGATTGTTCATCGATTCACCTGCTTTCTTTTGGATGTGTACTTCGACGGCTTCCACGGTGACGTAGTTCACGCATGCAAGATACAGTCCGTGTCACTGCAATCTCCGAATCCGTGGTGGATCGGCAAGTACGGAACAACGACTTCGGTGCGGCGCAGTGCGTCTCCTCTGTCAACGGCTTCCGTTGAAGCTAGTGCTCGCCGCAAGCTGAGTGCTTCCGATCAAGCATTCAACGAAGTGTACGCTGGGAGCCACACGGAGAGCGCTTTTGGATTTGGTCCTATTGCTGAAAAGGTAAGCTTTCGTGCTTGCGAGCAACGAAGCGCTACAAGTGCATGCCTGCCAACTCTCCCGATTTGCCCGCGGGTCTCCTGAATTTCGGCGAACTATCGTAGTACAGGGCGCGGCGATAAGTGTCCCGAAATATTAGGGAGTTTTCGAATAGCGTACGCAAAGCTTTGCGTTCCTTGCGGTCGCCCGCTATTTCCGTCACTTAACGGGGGCCCGCAAGAGGTTAGCGTATGACGCATGCGCAGTTGCGGAAAACGCAAACGCAAAGCTTTGCGTACGCTATTCGAAAACTCCCTATAGCCTTCTCTGCGTATACGTAAAGAAAATAACGATGACAAATGAGAGAGGTTCTAAAATTTTTGAATGTTGTTCTATGGTGTTCGCCATGCATGATACTTTGCTGTCGTGCGAAAGAACGTACACGCGTCGGCAAAATATGTCGGGATGGGCGAGCGGCAACCAGAATCAGATAAAGCTGCATCGCCGCGCCGTTTAACGTCTGACGAGACATAGCAGTGCGCGTGCGCGTCCTTTCACGCTCGTAGCCATGTCTTTTTACGAGCTTGCAGCCGGCTAGGTGATTACATGCAGCGTTTTGCGGTAGGGGTCGCTTTCTTTGTTCAGTCCATCACGCGCGAAGTTCGCCGGTTGCACGTTGGCAGTGAGTAGTGCACCGCTCGCTTCGCATTTATCAACAGATCACGCGTAGCAGCCGGACCTTGTCTGGTAATCGTATGCTAGTAAAGTGAAGCATGTTTTCGGCTCGACGTCTGTTCGTTTTTGGTGCCCTCGTTCGCATTTCAGTACGATTCCTTTGCATTTCAGTGCGATTAAAAAAAAAAAAACATGCACAGAAGGGAACTAATTCTGCATATGTGGCACCGGTTTGTCACTGAGACAAGATATGTTATCTTATAAATCGTGAAAGTGAGCACCGCGCGCTTCGCGCCAACCGTGCCCCCGTCGAACTACCGCAAAACGCTGCATTTATTCAGCTATTGCGCTGCAAGCGCGTACAAAGACATCGCTGCGAGCGTGAAAGGACGCGAACGCGCACTGCGATGTTTCGGCAGACGGCGCGGCGATGCAGTTTTATCGGATTGTGGTCGCCAGTCGCGCGTCCCGACTTATTTTGCCGACGGGTGTACGTACTAAGATTCGGAAGGGGCTACTCGCTGACAGGTGAACACGGCAAACTATGTCCCTTCATTGTACGCGCCGTATAATTGCGTGTACCAGTACGATCGCTGACGTCTCAGAACTTTACTGGACATCATTACTAGCTGTATGTAAGGTTACTGCATTCCTCAAAAGCAATAACGAAAAGCAGCCAAGCAACAGCATCCGCGTACGCAGGGTTCCCCTTCTGTGGGGGCGAAGGTTCGTCGCAGCGCCCCCCCCCCTACCTATTATGTCAATTTATGGGGACGGTTCGCCCCCCCCCCCCCACCCCACTCCCTTTCACCTTAGAGGTCCCCACATTGGCAGGTATGCAAGTGTGTTGGACGAGAATCCGGGTCCGAGCTAGTTGGTAAAGCGACATGTTGAAACTGATAAATGCACCAAGACAAGGCAAACGAAAACGAATTGGCAGAGAACTACTTCCTACTGATATTTATTGCAAAACGAAGACGCCATATATGTGGTTTTCTTCGCTCATCACATGGTAAAACGCATGCTTGAGAACACACGATATTGAAAAATTTTTCGTATGCATGTAGCCTTGCTTATTTCTCTAAAGATCAAAAATGTTAACATTCGCACAAATGCAGGGCGACGAAGCAAAAATCTCTTGATATCATACAGGAATAGTTTTTGACCAAGCACACGAATATGCTATCGAAGGCAAAATTGACTATGAAATTAATGGTGACATGAAATTAATGTGGGTTTCAAAATAGCAGCCAGCACAATTGAATAGGAATGAAGCAACAAGGAATGGGACTTGAAAACGGTGTGCGTCAAGAGGTTAAACCTAACTGAAAAAAAAGGGAGGTCGTCAGAAGATAACAACGAAATCCATTGGTTTTGCAAAAACGCCAACACTTTCTTCGAGAGCGACATTAGAGCTCGGTCAAAAAACTTTTACTGCATGATAGCAAGAGATCTTAGCTTTGTCATCCTGGTTCCGTGCAAATGTTAAGATTTACAATATTTAGCGAAATAAGCTAGACCAAAAAATTGCAAAAATTTTTCAGCGGCCTCTGTTCTGAGGCATGGGATGCTACCACATCATAGCAAAGAAAACGACACATATGACGTGTTAATTTCACAGTACCAGTTGTAAGTACCACTCTTTGTGTTTGTTTTCGTTGTCCTTTTCTTGATGCACTTACCGTTTTCAATACGCAAGTGTGTCTTTCAGGCCTCTCATCTGCTGCTCTGTTAATTATGACACTTTTATTTGCTTCATTCATGTCGATATTGAGTTACCAACTCGCCCAGGCCACCACTTAATATATCGCCTTCCTCATGTGACTGTCTCCGACTTAGTGCGCATCCTTGGCTTTGCAGGTTACTAATCACGTGTCTATTTGCCAGTCCTTGCAGCCACATTTGCTAAGAGCATGGGCTGTGTCCTGTTTTCAGTTGCCATCTTTGTATTTGAATCGTTGAAGTAGTAGTGACACGATTTCGAGCCATCGCCAATCGGACATTTATCGTTTCCTTGGCATGTAGTGTTAACACTCCTCCACACCGGAGTCAGACACCACGTATCAAATATTTTACTGAAATACAGTAGACGCGAACCTTCGAGGAAGAAAATTAAAGACAGAACAGAAAGGGCGTCAGTCACACGTGGGAGCGTCAGCAGCGCTCCCACGTTTAAATGCACATATATACCCTACAAAGTGGACTGGGGGTTGACCGCCACTGATGCTCAGTGGTAGAGCATCGGACGCGTTATTCGAAGGTCGCAGGTTCGGTCCCTGCCGGTGGCAAGTTATCTTTTCGTCCACTTTGCTTTCTTCACATTTACATTACAATTACTTCTAATAACATCCCCTATAATTTCCTTGGCATCAATGTCTGTTAGTTCCAATTAATATCGTGTTTAACAAAGCAAACGAGCCCTTAAGTTTACACTTCTTTCCTTCATTCATAGCGAGGGTCTCGTTCTGGCAGACTTGATGCCTTCAGGTAGTATGCGAGGGGGTTATTAGTCAGCTGCCAGCTCGTAATAAGATCACGTGCTACGTGACGCCAACAGGCAAAAAAAGAGTGCGCCGTAATGGCAACAGGCGGCGCTGACTGATGCTCCCAGGTTTAAATGCACATATATACCCTACAGAGTGGACGGTGGGATGACCGCCACCGTAGCTCAGTGGTAGAGCATCGGACGCGTTATTCGAAGGTCGCAGGTTCGGTCTCTGCCGGTGGCAAGTTATCTTTTCATCTACTTTGCTTTCTTCACATTTACATTACAATTACTTCTAATAACATCGCCTATAATTTCCTTGGCATCAATGTCTGTTAGTTCTAAATAATATTGTCTGTTACATGGATATTTTCAGGAATTGAAAAAAAAATATATAGTATTTATCTGCCAAAGGCACTGCATCGAAACAGCTGCTCATGAATGCACTCGAAGCAGAATAAAATTAACATGTCTTATAGATTTTTGACAACAGTGAGCCTAACTTGTGGCCTCGTAAGTGAAGTAATCGTTTTTTTACCAATAAGCAACCTGTGAAAGACTGACTATAAAATGATCCAGTATACCTTATTTATGTAACTGGAGTAGAAGTCTACAGGTGAGCTTCAACAAATACACTGTGCTGTGTTTCCAGCAGCAGTGGTCATTGTATAAGCGCTATTTATCTGCTCACATGGGGGCTTGCTCGGTCATTGGTGCATATGGGAAATCTCCCTAAAGAGGGAGGGGAGTGCTTGCTTGGGGTTTTACGCAAGTTTCATTTAGTAGATGAAACATCTGTGCTGGGTACCTGTCTACGAAAGGATCCTTCAAGGTAAATGATGAATAATGCTACTCTTCTGCCTGAATCGTTACCATGGTTTATATTTTGTTTATCACCCATTGTAGTGGCTTACTGGTTATGGCGTTCTAAGCTAAGCAAGAAATCTTGGTATAAAGGCTGAAAATTGAGTATCTTGGTACATTTCACACCTTTTGAGAGGTGCATGATATGATTGGGGAAGCATTTTTTCCCCACCATGTATCTTTGCTAACACATTGAGTAAGCCATGGTGTAGACTAAAATGTAAAAATGCTTGCGTACGTAGATGTGCACAGTAATAAACCCAAGTGGGGAAGTAGTACTAGAGCTTTCTATTATAGGGTACCTCATAATGAGACTCTGATTGTTCCCAATATTTTTAAATGTTTAGTTTAATGTTATGCATATCTTGTATGCAGACTGTTGAAAGTACAGCGCACTACATCGTCTTCGATGGACTGGGTGCTGACGATGCAGTGCACTCTTCATCACATCCCGAAAACTGCTGTTTCGCGTTCACGACCTCACTCAAAGGGTTGCAGCAGTGGTGGAAGCTCCTCGAAGGGTGCTGCATTTCCTTGTACATACCTTGTACATTTCTAGAACATTCCTGTGATGCGAAAGTTTCCATCTCAATCTATGTGACCTGCCTATTTATTTTCCCAAAACAAGCACCAGTTTGCCACAAGATTAACCGCGATACATTTAGATATACTGATGCATAATGTTAACAGCATTGCATGGTGAAGTGTAGACAGCCTACCTGTATGCAACTTAAGACGGCGATTCACAAATAGTGTGTCATGAATGCAGCAGAAGGTTGTCTGTTCATTAAGCCCGCTATCTACCACAAAATCTATTGAAAATGCCTCTTCTTGGGCACTGGTATGACCCTGCTTTTTTAAGTTCTAAGCCTGCTGCGCGAGCTATAATTCTTTACATGTGCAGCTGTGGCATTCACATCTATTTGCAGTACATGTTTAATGTTTGTAGCACTCTTGAAACGTAGGATACAATCTCGGGAGGATGTACAAAGTCAGTCATTAAGCTTTGCTCTGAAAGGGGATATACCCGGTCTATTTCATTATTGCACCTACCGTTTCCAAAATAATATCAGTTTACTTGCCACTTTTTGCTCACAGCACATTAATCACAGAGCTTCGAGAAATTTTGACGATAGGTGTGGCCACAACGAGACGTGAAAGCAGTGGTTTAATGAGAGAGCGGACTATAGACCAGTACTAGGCTTTGTTGCGCTTTAAATATGCACACTAGCTTTTACAACTGTTCTGCAACCATGAAAGCAACTTCTACTGGATAGGCCTACTGTATACGCAAATGCAAACACGTAGCCTGAAAACACATGATGTATAAAAACCACATGCGAGTTCCTTCTATGCAGAAACTGTTTGCAGTTCCAAAACCTCTACTGTCAAATTTGAACAAGCGTCCCCCCTCCCACCCATAGTGGAAGATAATTGGACAAAATTTGGAAGGCGGCCCTTGCTCGGTCGCGAGCCAAAATTCGAGATGGTGGCGGAAGAGCCTCTAAGAAAAATGCACACCTGTGCTCCCAACGAAATGCTTTATTAAATACGCATGAGTTTACTGTATTCCCCTGAAGAGGAGGGAATTCTCGCGTTAAATTTCATGTGTTATGACACGGGGGACATGACATAACACATGACATGTGTAATGTCATGTGTTATGACAAGACGTGCGAACTGTGGCGTATCAATGTGGAGATTGCGATGTGATTGCAATGTGATTGCAATTACTTCACTATATTAGAGAAATAAGGCATGCTGCACTGCACTACTGTTCTTGCTGTTTGTATGCTTCGCTGCACTGTACTTGTGAGTCGTTAGTGCTCCATGCCATGCAATTCGCATCCTATTTGATGTCTTCTTTGGCCGCAAATGCGATGCCGCTCTGCGCACTCGAAGAAGGTCTCTGAACAGCCTACAATTTGTCTCTGTATCCTGTACGAGCTCTGTGTTTAATAAAGCTTGATTTCATTTTTGCACTATGGATAACTGTGTGAACGTCGTGCTTTGTGAGTGTGATTACTTTGTATATTTTTGTATGTAACCCCCCTGCTGTAAAGCCCAATGGTGCGATGCAGGTATGCAATAAATAAATAAATAAATAAAATAAATAAATATGTGACAACACATTTTGAGTCATGCCTTCATTTGCAGCTACGATTACATTGTGTATGTGAGGGCAATATATCCCGTGCGTCATATGCACCATAAAAACAGCGTTGGGGCCAGGATTTTCCCACTGTGGCAGGAGCCACTATGATTAGTCTAGTGTCCATAAAAGGACTAGAGCCCTTTAGCTCTAAAGGGTCAGCTTTCTAGCGCTTCCATGGGAGCCAACTGGGAGAGGGGTACCGCTCAAATTACGGAATTTTTCGCATGGGCGTTGGGGCGTAATTGTGCATAAACACCCCTACACCCTTTTTGCCATATGGGTGTAATCTTGCTAATACAGACCCATGGGTGTGAACAAGGATGTTCACACCCATGGGTGAAAATTCGGAAATACGCCCATTTTATAGGTGTAATCCTGCTTGATACACCCATTTTGTGGGGTGTAGGGGTGTGAGTTATAGACACCATATTACACCCATATGGGTGTAATCTCGTTTACAGTGTAGCTATGTTGCCATCGAGCAATTAAATTGCATGGAGAAATAAGAACTGAGGTTGTAGAGCGCTTTTCTGCGTGCTGGTCACTTCCGAAGGTGCCGATCATGTTGAAGAATAAGTACGCGTCGGTATGTTCTTTTCTTCGTTCATGTAAATGATAAATTCGATTAGGATTAGTCCTACCTTATTCCCTGCGTTGTCAGGGCTCGCTCGTTCCTTGAGCAGCGCGCGACGCATTGGGAAGACATTGCAGTACGAAGATAAACAATCAGCAACTTGCACCGTAAAGGCTGTGACATGCGATTGGTTTCGTTTTCGTGCCCAGCGGGACATGGCGGATCGTTAAGGCTGTGACATGCGACTGGTTACGTTTTCGTGCCCAACCGGACATGGCGGAATGATTGCGTTGTAGTTACCGAGCGCACGAAGATCACTTCGCTCGCTGCAGTCCCCCCGTTTGCGAAAAGAGCACGCCTTTCAAACACAGCGAAGTAACAACTGTGACACTTGTTAGTTCGAGCTCGTCTGTACCTGTGATTATGTTTCGTGCGTCGTTTTTGTTTGAGCAGCGCGTTAAGTGTCGAGCTGAGAACGTTGCTAGTTCGCTCTCGTCGTGTCCGTGTTGTTTTCGTGCGTCATGTGTGCGTGAGCAGCGCGCTGAACGTTTCGATCTGCTTGCCATTCGTCGCTTGACATTCCAATTTGTTGCTATCGCATTCATTGCTTCGCCTTGTGGCGAAACTGTCACTTCTTTAGATACTATGACCAGGCAAACTTCAAGAGGCTATTTGATTGCTAACGCAGGGTCACCGCTGTGGCATAGTGGTAACGGTGCACCACTGTTGAACCAAAAGTCGCGGGATAAATTCTCGGATGCGGCAGTCGCGTTCAGTGGAGCCGAACTGCTAAATGCCCGTGTACGTTGGTTTATTTGCACGTTAAAAAAAACGAGGTGTCGAAATATCAGGAGTCCTCTACTACAGCATGCATCGTAATTATGTCATGTTTTTGGAACGTAAACCGACAGGTAGCATTATTATTGCTAAATCTAATGAAAGGTGTGTCGCAAGACCGCCTGGGTGGTACAGGTCACCGAAATCACCATTCTGGACGTTTGCCATAAAGCGGTTACTTTGTAAAGCTCTGCGTTTTAAAGGGTAAGTGCAATGTGGTGCGGTAATGAAATGTGCTTATGCATGCGTGTGTGTAAATGAAATAAAACTATTCACTTGGTAGTGTCACGAAAACTTCGTCTTGCTTTCAACTGCCGTTTTTTTTTTTTTTTTTTTTTTTTTTTTTTTTTTTTTTTTTTTTTTTAACGCGTGAGCGTTAATGAGCTTGTTTCGCAGAAATTCTGGCGTCGGCGTCGGTGTCAGTGTCGGAGTCCGTGTCGCTGGTTGTGAGCGAAATGTCATCATCTTGTCCGTGACCGAAAATTGAGAAAGATGAAAAAAAAAAAATTCCGGGTCCGAATGAAGATCGAATCCAGGCCGTCTGCGCGGCAAGCAGGTGTTTACCACACAGCCACGCTTCTGCTTGGGAATACATTGAAAATAACTTCCTCTGATTGGAAATGCAGTGAAAATAACTTTCATGCTTTACAAACACACGCGTCCTGTATACAGGCGTCACAATACAACATGTAATAGCAATATCGTCAGAAGATGTAAAAATCATAACGACATTGTGGTTCAAAGCCATCGACCCATTACAAAAGGCACGCACTTTACTGCGCGTATTCTCTTTAGACCACGTAGTGCGTGCATAGCAAGTTCTAAAACATTTCCCGCAATTCCAGCGCATAATTGCTCGTGGTTGAAAGCATGCTACCCATTACATAGTATGCACTAAGTGATTGAAGTACGCACTAGGAACAGGACATCGTTATCGCGTTCAACTCTTCATGGCGAAGCTTAAGGGTCCCACAATGTTTTCGTTTTTTTTTTTTGCCTTGCACTGCTGGCTATAAGCAAATTAGTTTAGTTACAGTCCATGTCACCAATGCGAATCGTTATTTACTGCCGTTTACGGACGTTCCTCGTGCATGGATCAACAATAAGGGTCACTTCTTGGTACCACCAGAGCGCTTCGAACAACCAAATCTAGAAGACCGTAACATTGTTTTACAGCGAAAGCTGTTATGAGATCACAGCAAGGGTGCCGTAGTTGTCCGCCGCTGCCGCGGCCGGTGTCCGTAACCGCTATCGCACAAAATAGCAAAAAAAGCTAACAAAGAATATCCACGATGCAACGGGGTTCGAGCCTGGGTCCGCTCCGCGCCAGCACAGCATTCTACCACTGACCCACGCGGATGCTCGAAACTGCTGCCCACAAAAGTCCTACACAAGCGTTATGTCGGGAAGGAACCGTATTAACATACGCAATATAACGTGGTAGAAGAGTAAAATAAGAACCAGCCGTCACAGAATGTTCCTTGTGTAACCAGGCGTCAAACAACATGAATTGCATTACGAGTCGGTCGTTGAATGCTTCTAACCCATTACAAAGGGCTCAGCCATAATTCATCATCTTTATCACCCACCGAATGAATTAACGTAGCGGGTACCTTACAAGCGTATTGTATTAGTAGCGCTAAGAGAATTTGCAACGGGCTCTAGAAATGACACTCTTCCAGCTTCCGCAGTGATATATGCTGCCCTTTCCGCGCAGGCCCTTTTTAACTGGACTACTTCGAGTGTACTCAGAATTGGATTGCAATCTTGTGAAAAAGTCACAGTTTCACCACAAGGCGAAGCAATGAATTCGATAGCAACTAATTGGAATGTCAAGCGAGGAATTTCAAGCAGGTCGAAACGTGCAGCGCGCTGCTCACGCACACACGACGCACGAAAACAACACACACATGACGAGAGCGAACTAACAGCGTTCACAGCTCGACACTTAACGCGCTGCTCAAACAAAAACGACGCACCAAACGTATTCGCAGGTACAGACGAGCGCGAACTAACAAGTGTTACAGTTGTTACTTCGTTGTGTTTGAAAAGCGTGCTCTTTTCGCAAACGGGGGGACTGCAGCGAGCGAAGTGACCTTCGTGCGCTCGGTAACTACAACGCAATCGTTCCGGCGACAGCCCAAGACGTACGATTCTCCCCCCACCGCGAGATAAGCGCGCGCGCGCACGGGCGTCTACCCTCCACGGGGCAAAGTACGCGAGCGCGAGCTTCGCGACGAGCGGAGAGCCGCGCCAAAGCCCCGCCGAGTGCGCCCTTTGCGCCATCTCGCTGGAAATTATGAAAACACGCTGTAAAACACGCTGTATATAAATAGCTCGCCGTTTGAACTTTGTAGGACGTGCGCGTTCGTGGCTCAGCGGTTAGCGCCGCGCGCTGCAGAGCGAGAGGTCCCTCGTTCGATGCCGCGCGTCGGAAACGTTTTTCTGAATTATTTTTCTTTGTGGCATTTATAAATATATTGATACATATACATATACGGAACATGATGGCGACGCCAACGCCGACGGCGAGAACAAGCCGAGAGTGTCCATCTAATTGCTATCGCAATAAAAGGCAGGAGGACACGTTATGGAATTCAGTAGTGTTATGGAACTTAGTAGCAGGTCGCCGTGTCGTTCGATGATACAGAGCAGCTACATGCCACGCCCCTGCACGTACAGGGTCGTCCACTCTTGGTACGAACACGGCGCCGCGTGGCCGCGCTCCGCGGGGCGCCAGCGCACACGGTGCGTCCGCGCATGGAAGTTAATCGGCCCAGGCGAACAGGCATCGCCTGATCTCTTCTGATGCGCTGGTGCGCCGTGCTTGCTTTGCTGTGAAGCACGTCTAACTATCTATATGCCAATAGCGATTGAGCGCGCCGCAACGGTGTTCAGGAAAGCGTTCTTCGCTTACTGCGGCTTCTTGCGCGGTGTTCCGCTTAAAACAGGTGTCTTAAACACGCGGCCCGCTGACGTTTCTTTAGCAGCCCGCGGCTTCACCAGGGGAAAAAAAGATGTTGGTGATAGTGCTAAATATCACTCGCATCATTTAATCGCTTACTGCGAATAATAACGCTTCGTTCGGGTAAGCTGCAGAGACGGCAATGGTCTCCAGCATCTTTTTTTTTTTTTCGTGAGGCACTCCACCCGGTCACCATTTGTTGAAGCATAACCGCGGAACAAAATCTCTATATTTCTGTATTGGCGTCCAGAATTGAGTCATTGTGGAGTTTAGTGTCAATATGTTTCTCGAATCCTGACGCCAAGTTCCCTCGGGAATGGTGAACGTATCAGATGTGGGAAATGCGTTCCTCCTACTGGTAGCGTTAGGTGACATTTTGCATAGCACCTCAACCCCTCCTCCATACACACACGCACACTTTAACCCCTTCTTCCCTGTCCCGGCCCTTGCGTGGCTAAATTTCTTGACTGCAGCCCGCTAGCTGAGGTGTGTTTGAAACCCTTGGTTTAAAGCAACTGAGCTTTTCCTGTTTTGAGTGAGACAATCCTTGTTGTTCACATGTATTGTTTGCATGTATTGTATTGTTTGTAAACAGCTCAGCATTGCATTGGTTTAAGACATTTAACTTCGCTAAGTGATTCGGCATCTATGAGATACGTTGTAGAAGATGGCTCAGGATAATTTCGTCTAGATTCCCTTTATATGCTGTAGCATAATGAACAACACTAATTTCGACCACCCGGGATTATTGAACGTTATGAAACCGTCATTTAACTGTTAAGAAATAATATGCTCGGGTAAAGAAATGGAAGTAGCATTATACGTAAATTAAGTCCCCACATTGTAACGTTACCACAGCCGGACGAGATACCACAAGTAAAAGAACGTCATGTGGCTTCAGCATTTAAACATAATCCAACCATTGTTCTCCTCGCTAAACGAGGCACATAGCTTCGAAAGCAATTGCAGCCTCATAACAACGACGCCAGCAGTAACGAGACCGTAAAGCCCATGACAGCATGAACCACAATAGCTATGGAGTCGTCCTGAGAAGCCATGATGCAAAGACCGCTGAGGGGACAGGCTACTTCAGGAGGAGTTGCAAAATTTTTAGGATACTGAGCAAGGTAGGTGTGCAATCTTTCTTGAGTTCAGCTTAACGAACAATGAATTGGCCTCAAGTCGTACGGTGTTGAAAGGCGGATGTGATGAACGGCAGGATGCTTGAGAAGTCGTATGAATTCACTTGCACTTGGAAATTTGCTGAACATCCTGATGACTTTTGTGTACGCGTTGTTTGACTAGGCCAGTTATCTACGGACGCTAAAGAGAATATTTCAGAAGCCGTGAGAATCAAGAACCGAGAAGCTGTTCCTCGACGGTGGGGTGAACTGCAGATCATTTCAAAGTGTCATTGTTGACGTAACTTTATGAAGGGGAAGTATGGCTAGAAGCGGGGAAAAAAAACTATACGTAGCGGGTGGGAACAAGCGGCAGGACCACTGCGTCCAAATAACAAGGGTGGTACAAACGGGGATGTATGCATTATCACGCAAATGACTAGAAGAGAACAATCGTCCTGGGTGTATGAAACCCGTTTATTAGATGACTACCTAAAGAGTCCGGACGATTCGAAAAATTCTACTGAAAATACCGAACATAAAGACTGTCGACAGACGTCGAGGCCAATGTTGCGCGACTGAAACTCAGATGGTCTGACTGATGTTTTACGGACTCGGGATTCAAGCATGCCCGTGTGTTGCTTAATACCAGCTCACGCTAGAGAACCATAGGCGGTCGAAATTATCCTCAGCCATATTCTACAACGTCTCTGACATACACAAAGCCGCTTTGGGGTGTTACATGCCATAAACCAAAACAACCTTGACCATTTGCAAAGATGCATGCTATAAACAGGGATTGTGGCAGTGAGAGGAGGAACCAGTCATATCCCACGCGGAAGGCTTCACAAAAATGCAGCAAGCGAAGCGCACTCTTTGCAAGACCGTTGCGGCCCGCTCAATCGCTACTGGGATGCTGATAGCCAGGCATGCTTCACAGCAAAGCAAGCACAGCGCTCGAGCGCATCAAAAGAGATCAGGCAATGGCTGTGCGCCTGCGCCGATTAGGTTCGATGCGCGGCCGCACAGTGTGCGCTGGCGCGCCGCGGAGCGCGGCCACGCGGCGCCGTGTTCGTACCAAGAGTGGACGACCCTGTACATACAGTCGCGTCAAGGTCTGTGTAGAGCGCGCGAGCACCCGGTTTTTGCTCTGCGGGGGGACACCTTGCGGAAGTTTGGGCAAAAACAGGCTGCTTGCGCGCTCTACACAGACGTGGTCGGGGCTGTACATATTTTTATGGCCGCATCTCGGGGTCGTTCTCAAACCAGCCTTTATTCTGTGAAAACACTGCTGCTGACACAGTACAAGGGTGTTTGAAACTCTTCTGTCATTTTAGATCACTTCACAGGGAAAGACGCTACATCGTCATCTCGAACAAGGCAATAAGTTCCACACCTCAGGAATAGCCGGTACCTACTGTAGAATTTCGAGTCAAAGCATCTGCGCCATTCCTTCAAAGACGGAGCTTAGTTGTCTCGGAAGAGTCTACAGTTATGACAGGAGAGGCGAGCTAGACAAGCCTGTCCAATGGAAGTCACGACATGCATTTAAAACGTTTCCTGGCAAATTGAAAATCAATCATTTGTGATGGCCTACGGCTTTCTAATATAAACAACAGCCGTCAAGCCAATAAGGAAAATGTTAACTAAGAATTCCTCGTTAATTACTCAGTTCTATGTACATTACCTGCATCAACGTCTTTCCGCCTCGAGGCAGAGTTCATATGCGAAGACGTCAGGAGCCTGAATATCATATAATTTTTTAAATCAATGTGTATTGTCTAAAGAAGTAAAAACCCTGTAAAGTCGACTCAGTAGATAGACAAACCTTTATGTTTCAAAATTCAGGTATTGTCCTAAAACCTCTCACTATATTTCCTTCCCTTTGCTTAGCATTCAAGCTGAAGTTCTTTACTCCCAGCGGGAAATGGAAGTGTTTAACTATGAATGTGTTTCATAAGAGCTAGAAAGGTCTATGACAGGGCGCCCGAGCTTGAAGATCATGACTGATTCGTGGCCGATGAAGTGGCTGGTGCCATCCGTTATTTTGCATGTGAGAATTTGGACCCGTGTTCAAAGAGCTCACATTCGTCTGACTCCTGTCATGCATAACCAGGCAGCCAACAAGGCTGAATGTCCTTCATCGTAAGCTTGAGTGAGTGGCCCGACAGGATGGGCTAGCCTTTTCAACGTCACCACGATAAACACAATGCCACGCTGCCAGACGTTGCGCTCATCGTAGCGACGGCGCGCAAGTGTGGTGCTTTCTAGAGTCGGATATTTGTTTCCATTTCCGCTACTGTAGAGAGCATCGCGGGCTTCAGGACTGATGTCTGTTATTGAGTATTGACACTGGTAGCTGTGCCTGTCATTTCACGGCTCGGCTAAGACAGCAACAAAACGGCGCGTGACTCATTATTCATGTAACCTGGAGATGTCATGTGCCTCCTGTATTTCGGACAGTCGTCATGCACAAAGGCAGTTTCTTCACATTCATTTTGTTCTCTCAAATGCGTCCCTTAGCTTTGCACCACGAACTTTCCCTATTCATCAAATTACCCTATTCTGAGTATCCGCCCTCTTTATGAAGTGTAGAATTTTTCACTCTTTTTTCCACTGATGCGGTATGTATGGGAAGTACAGAAGTACGATGTCGCCCGGACATCTCAAGGAGCTAACTACTCCCCTGTCCTTAAAGTAATGCGTTGTAAAACCTGTGATACAAAAAGTAGTAGGAACAAAACACAAAGCTTAGAGGCTTGGCTATGACGTTATAAAAGCAACCACATATGGCCTATACACCGAAATCCAGTGCTAAGGTAGGAGCTATTTAAATTTGATTCCTACACGTCCACACATTGTTCAAGTGCATAAAAAATTTCTGACCTTTATTCCAACGGCAACATATTGCACCAACAACGCCACCTCATTAATCATTTCTTATGCCCATTGCACCAAAGCACCTGAATAAAAACTTGCAGAACGCCTGGAAACACTTAACTCGCGCCATGCCGTTCGGAGGATGTCACACTAAACATGTTTTTTTCTTGAAGGGACCATACGAAGGTACGGGTTAACCTTATTCATTTTTCTATTTCTATAATTATGTGCTTAAATACCATACTTCGATACTTGAATGAAATACTGCAACAGCGGCCTCAGTAAGCGTCTCTAAGAGAATAAGCGAATCTCACTTACATTTCGCTTATACGTTGGGTTCTGTGAAAACTTCCAGAATTGCTTCAGAATCCGATAAGGTAAGCTGCTCCGATTCAGCCTTTAAAAAAAGAGCTACGGTTGTGAGCAGACAGTTCAGAGTCTGGTGTTCTAGTATACTTCTTGGTTAATGAATTCACTATAAAAGCTTGACTTCAAAAAAGGAAATACTCAAAGAGAGTCCTACACTGTAGCTTTACTCTTTTCGAAGGTACATACGTATATTCATGGCGCTTTTGAAAGTTCAAGTCGCCCTCATGCCTGAGGACATTAAACTGAACACTACCTAGACCTTTAAAAGGAATAGCCTAATAAAAGTTCATAAGCCATGCATAGAACTAAAATACGTAGTCGAAGTGAACGGATGGAACTTAGGAGGCCTCGACGTTTGAAAAATTTTCTTCATCCTAATGTCAATGGTGCTATCGCCCTCGCGGTATTTCGCGCGCGCGCACACCAACGCACGTGCGCACACAAGTCCTGTTATACCAATACCTGTCGATTTTTAGTCATTTGAATCCTCCCCACTTAGCGTACAATTCTGACTGTCAATTCGAAAACTGGGGTCATGATTGGTGGTCATCTAATTCTTGTCATTCACCAATAATTCTAATGTAGTAATGAGAAGTTGACTACGGTGACCTTCGGAAATTAGCCCTACCTCGACAGCAAGCACGAATCTTTGCTACTCATTACTTACATCCCAAAAGAAGAAAAGCGTTGAGGAACAACAAGGGCAGTAATTGTCTCGAGCTGTTCTTGTTTGTTATTCTTCTGTATCGCCTGTATACCACAATTATTTTAAGGCGAAAGCCTTTAATGTCTCATGCTCACGTCCGTCCGGCGTCCGTCCGTCCGTCCGTCCGTGTCCATCCATCCGTCCGTTCGTCCGTCCGTCCGTCCGTCCGTCCGTCCGTCCGTCCGTCCGTCCGTCCGTCCGTCCGTCCGTCCGTCCGTCCGTCCGTCCGTCCGTCCGTCCGTCCGTCCGTCCATGTCCGTCCGTCCCGTCCATACGAGCTCTGGCACGGAGCCAGGTGGCCGCCGGGGTGCGTAAACGGACGCCGGTCGCGTCAGACTCTGCAGCGCTCGCTCTTTGCTTGCGCAGCGTCGCTGTGCCCAGCATTTCGAATCATTCTGACCGACGCCGTCTCAATGGATACAGGCGTTCGTGGAACACACTTTGGAATTTACAAAGGGTCCGTCAATTTAAGCGCTGGAAGGCGGATGACGTTTGTACAATGCGCAAAGCGCGAGAAAATACGAACGCATGCGAACGGAGGAAGATTATACTCGCGTCTCGGTGCGATCCACGGTAAAAAAACTTAAGAAGAAAGCACGCACACCGTCGATTTGTGTGTTATCCCACTGAGAGTGTAAAAGAAAAAGTCACAGTTTCGCCGCTAGGCTGAAGCAATGAATGCGATAGCAAGAAATTTGTTTGTCACATGAAGAACGACAAGCAGCTCGATACTTGCAACGCGCCGCCGCAGCACAAAGAAGGACGCTCGAAAAGGACGCACAGGTAGACCTGTGCGCCGGTCCCAAAATCGCCGCCGGCGGCGCGCTGTTGTTTCAACCTCCGGCGGCGGAGCGTCAACGGCGCGGGGCTCATCGGATCGGCGGCGGCGCGGCGCGCGTCGAGGGGGGGGGGGGGGAAGGGGGGTAATTGATGATTTAAGAGTTGGTGGGGAGAGAAATTTGTCCCTTGAATTTTGAAAAAAGAAATCTGTTTCCCCGAAAGAGCTGTGAATGCGATAGCAACACGTCGTAATGTTATAACGAACTATAACCTAACCATTCTTCATCCCATCGCGTGGAACTGCAAAACGCTGGTGTATGGGAATACGGCAGCTCCCGAGAAGAAAACGGTTTTCGTGCAGTTTGTCGTATCAGTGGTCACAGCACGAAGTGGTGAGATCATAGCGCGTAGAATGGTATACGAACCGTTTGCTTATGCCTGCCGAGATAGCGCGCGCGCCAGAGCTCGCGACCACGCCCTTAAGGGCGCGGTCGCGAACACGACGGCGACGATGAAAACCTGTACAGTGTCCATATAATTGTTATCACAATCAAAAATGTACAAAGACCGTGGAAGCGGGCTTGCATTTATTCTGGAGAGCTGCATAGTGTTCGCTGTAAAGAGTTCGTCCTTTTGAAGAATCAAGTAATCCGGCGCCTCTTCCATTGCTTTCGTTCTCGCCTTCACTACAATTCTTACAGGCGATATCTCCTCCACACTTATTTCTTCATAAAGCACGTGTATAATGTTAACCCTAAGCGTTGAGCGTATTAGGATTTCGAGCTTGTGGCTACACTCTGTTATTTCTGCTTGCGAAATCGGAAACTCACAAAATGGAGCGAAATTAGTTCATCACGCACGATAATAATGCGAGGTGAGGAAGAACGGGTGGGCGAATGCAGGGCAAAGCAATGTAGGAGACAATTCACAACTGATATTTCTCGTATATGGACCAACCGAAAGTATGTGCTCTAATCATGTCACGTGAATCACCGTTCTGGCGTCACGAAGCGCGCCAAAAAAGCGAGACATGCCTAGAGAGAATAACGCGCTCAATTGTGTATTTTCAGAGGCTGTTTGGGGCCCTTGCAACGACAGCGTGCGCAAACACACACAGAAGAGAGCAGTCAAGACACCACAAACGCCGCTAACTGAAAAATCGTGCAGCAGCGGAAAAGAAGGCAGACAAAAAAAAATTAAGGCAACTTCACACTAGTGGTGCCAAACGTGACGGAAGTGCGGAGCTGGGCAGCAGTCTTTGTTTCTCTTCAATTTTCTTTCTTTCCTCCTCGCTTTCTTCTCCGTTTCCGTTTTTTCTGTCTTTATTTCAATTGATTTCTTCCTCTCTTTTTTTTCTATTTTTTCTTTCGCTTTCTTGTTTTTTCTCTTTTTTTCTTGCTATTTTTTTTCTATTTCTTGCTTGCTTCCTCTTTTTTTTCTTTTTTTTACATTTTAGCCTGTGTTACGCCAAGCGAAGACAGCGTACGAGAGCCCTGGGCCCCTAAAGTGCTCCGCACTTAATAGCATCAAGTCGCTCGAAGAACAACAGCGAGAATACTTCTCCTTGGCGTGATCGCGCGCTCAATATGTTACAGATGGTCATGGATGGATGGTGGAACTTTATTAAATATAGTCCTGAGAGACGCGACTAGATATACGTGGTTTTGCCTGCGTTTCGCAAAGCTACGACAGCATACAATGGAAGTATACGACAGCTCGGGCCCCTAACGTGATCCGCACTTAAAAAAGTTTGGCAGATTCCAAGTACCATGGGAATCGATGTTATGCGAAGCATGCGGAGACAAGGTGACTGGGTTGTAATTTTCTTATTGAGCGAAACGTTACGAAATGACGTTAAAGATATGTAAAAATGTGTTACGCACAGACATATGTTGAACAGCCGCATATGTTTCATATAAGCAGTTGATTACAGTTGCGGAACGATGCCAACAGAAGCATGTGTATTACCTACACCAGAAGCGGTAATCTGAAATGTAGCACTTGTGCTTGCGTGGATGGTAGCCCTGGATAGTGCTTCGTGGACCAACCACAGTGGATGGCGCTTAAGTACACAATTGACGTTAACCCGACATGACGCGTGGTTCATAGCGGTGCATATGTAATGTTTATAAAATTAGATAGCCAGCACTCGAACCACAAGTGATGTTTCACTAACATTATGTCTGCATAGGGTCTTTTTCCATAGCAGTTCCGAGACCTGGCGTGGCTCTACGGTAGAATACTTGATTGCCATGCAGATTGCTTGGGTTAGATTCCTGCTGTGACCCTGATATTTATTATTTGCATTCGTCGGGTCAGCACTGCCGACGTCAGTTTTTCTTGACGCTCTCGCTGTTAAATTACTAATGTCTGTCCTCGCCGTTCCTCGGTAGACATAAATTGTCAAACACCTGTGGCGCATACCCGCATACCGCGGCCCGTGGTATACGGGTATGTGCCACACTTGTCTGCAGGAAAGGGTTTGACGACGTATATGACAGGATTTTCACGTTATTCATGTCATGACCAGCCAGACCTATTTGTCTATACCTCTTGCCCTCCCATACAAATTTTAGTATACCTAAAGTTAAGGAGGCGATCATGAGATCACACAGACGTAGGCGGCTATATAGATAGATAGATAGATAGATAGATAGATAGATAGATAGATAGATAGATAGATAGATAGATAGATAGATAGATAGATAGATAGATAGATAGATAGATAGATAGATAGATAGATAGATAGATAGATAGATAGATAGATAGATAGATAGATAGATAGATAGAAACGCAAAAGTGCTTACAGTACGCAAAGAAATGCTTCGCATTTAATACATATCTGCGCATTCCCAGGCAAGAGGCGATACCTGTCAGTCAGTCGCGCGTGATGGTCTACGTGAGAGATCACTGGTCACTCTCTTGACGTCACTCTTGTGTCTGTGTTTTCACATGGATGTCTCTTTTGTCTGGGTTTTCACGTGTCATTTTAACATGAATACTCATCAACTAGCTAAAATATCGGTTATTCTAAATTATTTTAAGTTTTTCATTGCCTTTACTTCTATATTCATTTATCGACTTACTCAAGTAAAGACGAAATAAAAAAGTGCATTAACCCATCGATATATATTACTTATCTATTTTATTTATCCATGAACAATGTATAGGTCCAAGACTTCACGAATATGCTATGCTATCCAGCGAGTTGGGTTGACGCCCTTTAAGTCTGGAGGACGATACATCGTTGAGGTCAGACAATTCTGTTGATACTTCTGGAGGAAAGATACAACTTCCGGGTATTCTTGATGTGTCCATCTAAAGGACATGTCCACCGTCAATTTCGGCACAGCGCATTCAGTTACTCGAAAAAGCGGTGAACCATGATATTTGCTCTTGGCCACGTCGATGAACCGAACCCGCCAGCAGCGTAAGAAGTGGACGAAATTTACAGAAATGGGAACTTATCAAGTCTGAACTTGCACAAGAATGTGTTCCAGATGTTTGAAAACGATGCAGGGAATGCGTACCGACCCTCAAAGGTGCGTTATACGGGCGGCCGCATTAAATTTAATTCGATGGCTTAAGCAATCGAAATTTATGCACGGCCTCAGAAATGTACGCCCAGAAGCGTTGAAACGCATTCGTCCCTCGCGTTAGTATCGAGAGTTGTGAAAGCTTCGTGACATCAAAATGACGGTGCGGAAGAAGGACCAGGAACAAGGGGACGCGCTGGTCGCCGAACTCCGGCCAATCAGCGGCGGCCGAAATGAAGTCTACTAGAAACGGGGGGGGGGGGGGGGGCACACTGAGAATAACTCCCCAGCCATAAAAAATGGAACAGGAGCATGCTGGGAATGTGAGCAGAGCATGGAGCACGAGAGAGGTTGTTTGTGGCCGCTGGCGCGCGCTCGTGCATTTTCATTTTTTTTTCATAAACGTGACATTGAAGAGGAAGAAGCGTGCCGTTTGCCGAGCTCCATTCAATCAGCTGTGGCTGAAATGGAGAGTACATTACATGGACACATCGAGAAGAGCTCCCCCGGTGACGTGATATGCTTCATGTCCGGGTTCCCCGTTCGGGTTAAAGTAAAGGACTAACGGCGGCGCGCCGCATTTTTTGCTCGGCGGCGACGGCGGCGTGGTCACTCGCGGGACTCCGGCGGTGGCGTGAGCAAAAACAGGCGGCGGCGGCGGCGCACAGCTCTACGCACAGGTATACACAGGACAAGCGTGAACTAACAACTGTCGCATTTGTTACGTGTTTGAATAAAAAGGACGAAGACGCCGACCTCAAGAGAATGAAAATGTATTGAATTGACGTTTCGGCACGCAGAACGGGAGCCTTGTTCACAATGAAGAGAATAAAAAATTGGCTGCGTATATGCGTGCTTCGCTGCAAATGTCGTCGAAAGATGATAGTCGTGTGCCGGCCATACTACTATGTTTTGCCTTGCCTTAGGCAGCGCCTACTCTATGTTGAATCGGCCGCACCTGGCTGGCATTGATAAAATAGAGGCGCTGCGCGAGATATGGACGCCATCGAAAAACATGAGCTTGTGCTGAACCAAGGGCCCCTGCCAGCGGCAGCACCTTCTCGTCGGCACATGGCTTTTAGGGACGAAGCTCCTTAGGGTGTGGGTCTGTCCCTCCTCTGCACTAGTAGTAGTAGTAGTAGTAGTAGTAGTAGTAGTAGTAGTAGTAGTAGGTAGGTAGGTAGGTAGCCACGTGTAGTTGAACGTGCCCACTCCACGTGATAAAGATGGCGATGGCGCAGTATAGTAGAATGTACCCACTACACGTGATAACGGTGAAGTATAAGCGCGTTCCAGTATAGTGGAATGTACCCACTACACGTGATAAAGATGACGATGACGCAGTATAGTTTAATGTACCCACTACACGTGATAACGATGACGATGACGCTGATGACCATGAAGTATAAGCGCGTTCTAGACCACACATTCTCTTTCTGCCATGGATGAAAACGATCGAGCTTCGCCCACTCATCATCATTCACTTCGTGGATACGGCGTGATTTTTTTCGTGCAGAGCGTCGCAGCTCGTGCACAGCGTCGCATTTTCAGCGCAGCCTAAAAAACACTAGGGTCTTTAGAATTACGTATCTATGTATTTTCTAATAAAGAAACAGACGTCCTAATACTTACATATTAATGTCGCGCCTAAGATATGCGTAGTATTTGCTTTTTAATCGAAAATGTTCACAAGTATGAACGCAAACACCAGTTCAAGATGCCTGGGCGTTCGGAAAGTTGTTAAACTTCGGCCGAGTGGCTGAATAAGGGGACGTCGGACAGACAGCCAGACCAAAATTTTTGCGTTCAAGTATCCCAAGAAAGACTATCGTCTTTAAAATGTATTGAATGACGTTTCGGCACTCCAGAATGGGAGCCTTGTTCGCGATGAAGGACATTGTGAACAAGGCTCCCGTTCTGGGTGCCGAAACGTCAATTCAATACATTTTATTCTCTTGTGGTCGGCGTCTTCGTCCTTTTTATTCAATGATTCTTCCCGACCAGACGGCATCCGTCGAAGCCTAGATTTGTTACGTGTTTGTATTTGAGCAACGCGCTGCGAGTGTCCACAATGCAGAAGCCGACGCTGTTGTTGTTGCCTTTGACATGGCTCATACCCACTCAGAGGGATTGGCCAAGGATTGATTATATGATTATATGACTTTGCGACGCTGTTTGATACTTCTCTTTCTTTTAAGCTGTGGCACGTGGAATGACCCCTCTGCGTCTCCTGCCACGCGGTAGCATCTGACGCCAACTTTGCCCGGTGTTCTTTTTTTTTTTCTTCTACATCATGAGTGGTACAGAAGGGAGCCGCTTTTTCGTGCGCATCTCAAGGGCACTTTTCAATTTGAAACAAACTGTTCCGAGATAGCGGCAAATGGTGCATATGAATAGGTCGCTGTTATATCGCTGACACGAGCATGGCGTGTGACTGTGTTGGCTAGCGCAGCAATTTATTTTTCTTTATGCCATATATATATATACATATCCAGGACATGACGGCGTCAACAGACGGCGAAAATCAGCCGAGAGTGTCCATAAAATTGCTATCGCAATAAAAAGACATGGTATAGTCAGACGAATGGCCACAGGCTTTCACCGTACACACTTTGGAATGTACGAAGTGTCCTTCAATTTTTTTAGCTCGCTGTTGGACATTTTTATTCCGTAACTAGCCTCGTTCGAATAGCGCCGGTGGCATTTCAACCCTTGGGCTGCTTTCATGTCGTGGGCTCACGTGGGCACCACACGCAATATGCATTTATCGGATCGTGAACACCCTTCTTCGAACCCAGCCTCCCTAAGAGAATTTCTTTTATTGAGTTCCCCTATTCACCCCCTTCAGTTACACCTCTTCTTCGAGGTCAGTCATGTGACGGTATAATAATATCAATAATAATTCAATTATGGATACACAAGAACATGAGGGAGTTTAAAAGAAAAAGTTTGAGAGGCAGCTTGACCACCACCTGTCCCCCAGCAGTCCACTTTGATGAGTTTACAGATGACCCTGGTGCACATAATAAAGACCAAATCAGATTTCTACAGCAATATCACAACGAGCTTATCAACAGGGTAAATTAAAATACAACAAAAAGGGTAGGGTAAACAGGATTATTAGCAACAATGCAACGCATTTTTGTTGGAGACATATAAGTTACTAAAAGCACAGTGCAAAAACTTACAGAACTAAGAAGAATACTTCTAACTACAGAAACCAGTGCTTATTTTCCGCAGGTGAAAACAAGGTAACATGCATTGGGTTTATCAAGAAACAACGCAATTATGCTGACAGGGCATCACACCTTGTATCAAAGCAGGTGTAAGAAAATCATTGTAGGTTAACTACGACGGTCACTGAACCAAAGTAACATTAAAAACATCAGAAAAAGTACGCAGCCCTTTGGGGAGGATCTTTCTGGCGCATTGTTTTTTCATCTACATAAGGTCACTAACTCCGGAAGTTTGTACATGTATATTTGAGTAGTAATGTCACGTGGTCGTGACGTTGACGGAGGCAGCAGTCATCATGTTGGAGACAAAACTTTGTAATGCGAAGCATTTCTTAGCGAACTTCGGCAACTTTGAGCGTATCTATCTAATAAAGGGAAAATAGACAACCCCCCCATTTGTAGTACAACGCCACAAGGAAATCCATACGGATTTCTCAGAAAGAAAAGCCTCTTAGTTGCCGAAAAATTCGTCCTGGTCCGGGGTTCGAACCCGGGACCAACGCCTTTCCGGGACGGTCGCTCTACCAATTGAGCTAACTAGGACGAATTTTTCGGCAACTAAGAGGCTTTTTCTTTCTGAGAAATCCGTATGGATTTCCTTGTGGCGTTGTACTACAAATGGGGGGGTTGTCTATTTTCCCTTTATTAATCCTTCCGCCACCTTGCGGGTTTCCACAGAACTTATTTGCAATATCTATCTATCTATCTAGCCGCCTAGAACTTTGTGCTCTCGTGGCCGTATCGTTAATGAGATTTATACCAAAATTGGTATGGCATAACATAACTAATGGCGAACATGATTGACGGGTCATATCATGAAAATCATGAATAACTTGTCATGAACGGTACGATTTAGACGCCAAGGCCGCAGTGCTCCTGTGGGCAGTTTCCTTAGGTTGATATATACAAAAATTTGTATGATGAGACATTTCTCCATGACGAACATAAATGACAGCTGGTAATATGAAAACCTTGACGCGCATGAATTGTACAACGTGATTTACATGCCACGCTCATATTGTGCTGACGGCCGTTTCGCTAGCTTGATATGCACCAAATTTGGTATTCCCTGACGTGACTCTAAGGCAAACGTAATTGACAAGTGGTAATATGCACTTCATTATATGTCCTGTGCAACATGACTTGCATGCCACGCTCATGACACGCTCGTGGCCGTTTCGCTAGCTTGATATTGCCACACCCACTCCTCTATTTCTATTTTCATATTATCGTCCCACTGCAATGTAACTGTCCGCCTCGGTGGATCAGTGGCTAGGGTGCTCGGCTGCTGACCCGAAGGTCGCGGGTTCGATCCCGGCCGTGGCGGTCGCATTTCGATGGAGGCGAAATGGTAGAGGCCCCTTTACTGTGCGATGTCAGTGCACGTTAAAGAACACCAGATGGTCAAAATTTCCGGAGTCCTCCACTACGGCGTCTCTCATAATCATATCGTGGTTTTGGGACGTTAAACCCGACATATTATTATTATTGCAATGTAACTGCTGCCTTGCCCAAAGCGGGCCTGAATGACTGGGAACTATTTAGATAATGTTAGAGCCTTCCCGTCAGACTACGTGCTCAGTGCGAACATTAGGGTTAGTTCTGGAACTTACGTGGCCGCTAGCGATAACGCTACAACCTCCGATGATGCATGCATGAAAGCCGACGCGCTTGACAACTTATCAGTTTTACGACGGCTGACGCTCTGTTCGCCGCTATCATTGTACAGCGTGCCTTGCTTGCTGTAATCTGACGTTCCGTTTCCCGGCCACAAGTTCGGCCAAATAAAGAGTTTCATCTAGGACACGTCGCCTGCTGCCTTCGTCCAAGTCACAACTACGTGACATCTGGTGGAGGGGCGGCTCGTTCATGTTCCAGAAGTCGCAAGGAAGACATCGACGCCAACCTTGAGCTGCGAGAAAGCCGAAGGCAACAAGGTGTACCACCGGTAAAGTACGGTAGTTTCAGGCAGAGTACGGGCCTCTACCTGAAAAGACCCGGCAGACCAAGACCCTGACCTCGACCACAGCGACGATGACAGCCTCGGTGCCGTCTGCACCTATCCTGCTCCGGCAACCCAAGGAGACACCCACATTCCGCGGTTCAGCATTTTAAGACCGGGAAAGCTGGCTCAAAGCATACGCCCGAGTCGCCGTTTTCAATGCCTGGACCAGCGAAGACAGGCGTCGACATGTGTACTTCGCCTTGCAAGACTCCGCTCGTACCTGGTCGAAACACTAAGAGCTAACCTTGACAAAGTGGGACGTATTTTGCACCAGGTTCCTCGCTACATTCGCGAGCGTCATCCGCAAGGAGAGGGCCGAAGCGCTGCTCTAAACCCGATCGCAGCTCCCAAACGAAAATGTGGCGCTCTTCAAGGAAGAGATGACCAGACTCTTCCGCTACGCCAACCCCGAAATGCCTGAATACAAGATAGTTCGCTTCTTCATGCGAGGAGTGAAGCAAGAGCTCTTCGCGGGTCTGGTGCAGAACCCACCGAGCACTGTCCAGGATCATAATTCATAAGGTGTAGCGCATCATGACAGGGACAGGAAAAATGAACACACACACAGCGCTAACTTTAAGCGCTGTGTGTGTGTGCCTTTAGCGCAGTGGGTGTGTGAAGAGGGACACACACACACAGTTAGCGCCGTGTGTGCGTGTGCCTCCTCTCTGTCCCTGACATGATGCGCTACACCTTGTGAATTTTGAACCCCAACCAACTAGCCCGCCAACGTGCCTTAACTGTCCAGGAATTCATTTCCAAAGCGACGACGACTGAAAAGACGCTGGAGATACGCACCCGACAATTCAATCGCCGCTCGACGCCAAAGTACGCAGATGTGGAACCACTCTGCTCCAACGACTTGCGTAAAACGATCCGAGCGATCGTGCGGGAGGAACTGTGGAAGCTGTTACCCTCGCCACACTCTCAAAGAGACTCGATCACCGTTATTATTCAGAGACACCCTTGCCACTGTTTGCCCTTGAGATTTAGCCTTCAAGCATATTGTGCCATACGAGGTCTATGCTAGTGAAATGCATATTTTTTTTCTACCATGGGTGATCTTTACTGATGCGGTACAGAGCATTTCGTATCCAGCTTTTTTGCAGAGGAGCTGTTGACCTTTCCGTTATGCCATCAGTCGTCGACAAAAATTATAATCATCATGAACTGGCACACGCTCTCTTCGTTCTCTTTTCCATATTTTGCTTCCATCCCAGAATATTTGCGCCGATTTGTGAATTTGTCCGGCAATAAGTGCGATAAATGTGATGGGCGAGAGCGAGTACAAAAAAGAAGCAAAGAAATAGAACGAAAGAAATAGATAGAAAGAAAAAAGAGCGACCGAAGTTCTTGGCGAAAAAGTTTCTTGGTGAGGCCGGACCCACATTTTGAACGTGAACGTCGTAACAATTCGGCTATCCAGGCACGCTAGCAGAGCATAGCATAGCCTTGTATAGTGCAGTATGGCAAAAGCGTGTGAAAAGGAAGTGAGGGGAAGGAGGAGAGATGTGATGGTGAGGCGTAGGGAAAAAGGTGTCGAGAGCGTAACGCGTAGCACAGAAAGAGAAAGAGAGATACACAGAGAAAAGAAGACAGACAGAAAGAGAAAAGCAGAGACAGAATAAAAGAATGTTATAGAGGAAGAAATAGAGAGATGTAGAGAGAAAGAGGAAGCGAGAAATAGAGAAATAGAGGGAAGTAGGAGAAAGAGAGATTGAAAGAGCAAGAAAGGGAAAGAAATAGATAGGGAAAGAAAGAACTAGGAATAAATAGATACAAAAACACAGGAAAAACAAAGAGCACAGAGCAAAAGAGATAAAGAGAGAAATATATGAAGACAAAAAATAGAAAAACAAAGGAGACAGCCCACCTGCGAACTCCTCGAAAGCTTGGGACCACTAGTGCAAAGATGCCTCATTTTTTAAAAGAAAATCTGTTAATTCTGTAGCGGTATCTGTGTTCAATACCCAAACCTCGGCATGGCCGCCTTCAAACTTAAGTTGACGTTCGACTGGTTCCTGAAAAAGCTCAATAGCACAATAGAATCATGTGATGTGTCAGTAATAATTCTTTATGTCTTACGGTCCAAGACCACGATATTTTGACCACCTGGGGTTCTTCAACGTGCATTTAAATCAAAATACATGGGCTCCAGAAATTTTGGCTTTCTGAGATTCTTTAAGTTGTCCCTAATTATAATTACACCGGCCTCAAGCCTTTAGCCTCGATCAAGAATACGACCACCGCTGCCGCGATCTAATCCACCATGAGTTGCGGGTTAGCAGCCCAGCACCGTAACCACTGTGCCACATACTCGTCGCATGTATGCATAATAGCGGCATGCGATGGATGTATTGGATGGATGGTCAAACTTTATTGAAAGTCTTGAAAGATGCGACAAGCGCACAGCGGGCTCCTCCCACATTGCGATGGGCTGGCTAAGCGAGACCACTGAGACGTGGGCTCTCCGGGCGTCGCAAAGCTCATCCCCTCAGTTGGGGTTTAGCCGCGTTGGCTTGATCGCTGCCCAATGCAATAGTACATTGATTTTTCATAACTCCTACGTGAATTACTGCAGCTTGTTTGAAGCATAATCACTATTAAAAACAGGCTTTTTCACTGATATGTTCGCCCAAGATGCTACCAATGAAATCCATGCGTGTGCCCCTTGGCGACGATATTAAAGTGACACTAAAGAGAAACAATGAATTGGTTTAGATTGATAAATCGTAGTCTGACAACTCTGATGTCTTTAGTTTCACCATCATAAGTTTATTAATAGAGGAGAAAGTAAAGTTCAATGTTCCCTTTTTAAAGTTGGGGACGGAATCTCCACGCGTGACGTCAATAATTACAAAGAAAGGGAATATAGACAACCACCCGTTTGTAGCACGAAACCACAAGGAAATCCATACGCCGTTCGACCCATTTCGTCAAAGGGACAAAGTGTCCCTTTGACCAAAACGCGTTTTCTTCTTCTCCCAAACCTCGAAGGTCAATTCACTTTCTCGTGCCCGTGCGGAAGAGGCACGGAACATTTCAAACGCTTACACAGAGGCTCGATGGCTCTTCATGTGGCAAAAGTTCTTTAGGACAGTTTCTCCTTCCCGCTTCTTCGTGCACGTTCGCTCTATCGGTTACGCCGACAACGGCGACGTCGCTCAAAGCGGCATCTGGCGCATAAAAGCTGCGCTCTGAAAAAAAAATATTGAAAAAAATGAAAAAATAAAAGGAAAATAAATGAAAAAAAAGTACTCAAATTCTCCTCCTTCATTGAAGTGTGCTGTTATGATACGTAGATGAGAGCATGTCTCGTGTGTATTGACCAAGGGCACACGATGCACATTAGAAATAAATAAATGCGTCCATTCAAGACACCACAAGATCCAATAATAAATAATTGACTGGGCGAATTTGTCGAAAAGCGACGCTGTTTTGAACTTTATTTGTCTCTTCTTAGCATTTCATTTTTTATCATTGATGTGGATTAGTTAAATTGAGTGCATTAGTTAAATCATTATTTGGGAACAATAGTATCTTTTAAATATCTTATATGACGCGTCCAGGATGCCAGTGCACACGTATGGCCACCAACTTCTACCAATAAAGCAATCGAAGTTTTCTTCCACGCACTACTCCTATGCCTTGTAAAGATTTGAAGCATATTTAGTGTGCGAAGAGGACTTTCGAATATGTCTATTACCTACGTCACTACCGACACAGCGGGTATATTGTGAGCCTGTCGCCTCATTAGTGAGCCCTCCAAAAGCTATGCATCTCGGGCGTTGAAGGAAGGGCGGTATTGCACTGGTGCACTTGAACAACATTTTACTGCGATATATTTATGCAGACATCGGTGTTGCAAACACAAGCTACTTAATGTCAGCTACAAATTGTTTTTTTATGCTTAGTGACTGTGCGCGCTCTTTGATACTTTTGAGCTATCTTATGAATCACTTCGTGCTAATGGTTTCTCTGGAAAGTGCGAGAGTATGTTTATTTTACTTTCATAATACATAGTTCTGTCGCGATTACTAGCTTCGCAGGATAATGACTCAGCATGGTAAGCACAGACAAATCTTTCAAATTACCGTATACACACACTGTTATTGACTTCAGCTTTGACGTAGCTACCAGGTGTCATGAGTCAGCAGTAATGCATAAGTAATAAGCCTGTTCTGCAACAGTACCTTGGAAGCCGGCTATATATTTGCATTACATAGATGTACGCGACTTCGGAGAGCACTAGGCAAAGTAAAATGCCTGCACGCATTGGCTTCATACGTCCGTCCCTTTGTATATGTGAGTACAATGTTGCATGTTTCAAGTTTCTACGAAAATAATTATTGAACGACGGCTCATATACTGGCGCCATTACGCCGCGCTTTTTCTGACCATTCTGAGCTTGTGATAGCCTGTGACAACGCGCTCGTACGCTATGATCAGCTGTGTAAAATGTTACACCAAGACATTTAATTCAATATGGTAACAAAAATTGCATATTGTTTTAGCAACCATCCCACCCGCAGACCATTCATTTAAAATTTGCTGCTAGCAACAGCCGTCAATCTTTCAAAGTGGAAGAATGAAAGTGACTTTTGTCATATACTTCATTTGCAGGTGTCCTATTGGTTGTTGCTACATCCGAAGGTGAGAACTCTTGATTACTAATTGATTAAATTGCCTGAAAAGCTAGCTAGTGGCGAAAAAATTTAGCGCAGTATTAGTATGCTATCTCAACCACGCGTAATCTCATATTTGGGTGTAAAATCTAAAACATGTCATTTTGAGACTTTTAGAATAGCAGTTCACCTTAACCTTTAGCACATATGCCGGATTGTTCGAAATACCCAACGAGATAAACGATCATTTCTTTTCCTTCTATGAGGACTTACGAAGCCAGATTTTAGCCATCATTGTGCCTTCTTCTGTATCACGTTACTGTTAGTGCGCGCGTGCACACGCACAGGCCCCCCCCCCCGCACACACACACACACACAGAAACACACACACACACTGCAGCACCAACAAGTGAACTCCATATCAAATACAAATTATCAGCTGTTTCAGAGACTATAACTTTTAGACTGAAATGCAAAAGCATCATATGCATGTCTCAGAAGAAAGCGAAGCGGCGATGCTATTTTTTTTCACAATGAACTAATATGTCTGCATGTGTTGTACTCAGTATATCCTGGTTGGCGAAGATTTAACACCTCCGCCATAATTAACAAAAAAGTTTAAGTTTTTCTGAGAAACACTAAATCTACAACAGTATTATGGCTCCCTCCAAGTCGCTCATAGGGAACCAGGCACATTCAGGTGCGCACGAAAGCCCAGTCATTCATCTTTATGTACACTGCGAGAAATAAGGAGCAGAAGGCAAGAAGGTATTGCATAATGGATGTATTCGGTTTGCTACCGTACACTAAGAGAAGAGGAAAGAAAAAGAAAGGTGGAAAGAGGAACGGAGAGAAGGTCGCCGCGACCCGCCGCGGTAGTCTAGTGGGTATGGTGCTCAACTGCTGACCCCCAGGTCGCGGGATAGAATCCCTGCCGCAGCGGCCGCGTTATCAATGGAGGCGAAAATGCTCGTGGCCCGCGCACTTAGATTTAGGTGCACGTTAAAGAACCCCCAAGAGGTCGGAATTTCTGGAGAGCCTTCACTACGGCGTCTCTCCTAATCATATCGTGGTTTTGGGAACGTTAAATCCCAATAGATTGTCATTATTAGAAGTCCGCCGCGTTGGAGTAGCGGTTATGGTGCTCGGCTGCTGACACGAAGGTCGCGTGTTCGATACCGGCCGCGGCGGTCGCATTTCGATGCAGTCGAAATGCTAGAGACCCGCTTACTGTGCGATGTCAGCTCACATTAAAGAACACCAGACGGTCAAAATTTTCGGATGCCTCCACTGCCTGCACTACGGCGTCCCTCATTATTATATCCTAATTTTGGGGCTTTAAACAACAGATATCATTATTATTAGGAGTGGAGAGAAGAGATAATGTGCAAGAACAAAAACGAACGGAAATGAAAAGTGAGGAGGACTATCTTCCAGTGGGCTATCGCCACTTAAGAAATCCAGTAAAGTCTTAAAAGATTTATAGTGCGACCACAGTTCACGTCACCATACTAATAACGTCTCTTCCGGCAGAGGCCTGTCGTGCATGCCAGCCAACAGGGCCGCTAGCGGCAGCTTCTACGCGCAGCACAGAGGACAGTGGCAATGGACGTGTTTTATGGCGTCTTCGCTGGCACTGTCCTTGCCAGCAGCACAGTCGACCATCTCGACTTGGAAAGCAAAGGAGTTTCGTCTTTATAAAAATGCGCCCCACATAATATGATCACGCCACAATAAAAGCAGATACAGGTTGAACTGAATAAGATTGATGGTCTGTTGTGACAATCGTCTTGAATGAAAGAACATTGATGGTCCCTCTGACAGACACACATGCTCTTTGGTGCGAGCATGCGTGTCTGGTCCACTACGCCCATATCGCAGCACAGGAGTCCATTACAAGCGCATTTGTGAGGAGCTTCCTACTATGCAAAACAATCTGCCGGTAGATCGCGTAGTGTATTTTAGTTTGAGTGAGTGAGTGAGTGAGTGAGTGAGTGAGTGAGTGAGTGAGTGAGTGAGTGAGTGAGTGAGTGTGTGAGTGAGTGAGTGAGTGAGTGAGTGAGTGAGTGAGTGAGTGAGTGAGTGAGTGAGTGAGTGAGTGAGTGAGTGAGTGAGTGAGTGAGATTCTCTAAGATAAACATTGAACCTCAAGCTCGTTCAAAGGGCTTTGGCGTGGGCAGCGTCCTCCGTCCAGGGTCCCATGAGCGGCGCAACTGCCCCTCTCGCGTCCCGTGAGTTATGGTAGACAGCGAGACTTCTTACTGTTGTACTGCTGCACGCGAAATTAGTAGGCCTGCGCCCACGGGTTCACTAGCCCGTATGGCATAACAGAGCTTCGCTGGGGCACTGCAATTCCTGCTAGTATTTCGAGTGTGGAACTCGCCGCTATGGCTACTTGCGGCGCTGACTGACACTACTACGTTTAAGTCACCCTTTAAAGTGGACGGAGAGATGACCGCCGCCGTAGTTCAGTGGTAGAGCATCGAACGCGTTATATGAAGTTCGCAGGTTCGGTCCCGGCCGGCGGCAAGTTATCTTTTCGTCGGCTTTTCTTTCTTCACATTCACATTACAATTACTATTATAACATCCTGTATATTTTCCTTGGCTGGTTCTCATTAATATTGTGTCTAACAAAGAAAACCGAGCCCTTACATTTACACTTTGCTTCATTCAAAATGTATTAGCATTAGAATAATAGGCTGGACTTTGTAGTTTACATGTGACGTTATGCATCAGATAGTGCACCTATCAAGTAATAGAGCAATACCTAAATGGAGGGAATCATGAGGGCTCATTTCAGTGTTTGATACAAGCGTAATTACAATCAGCAAATAATAAAGCCAAGGAATGTATAGGCACGGCCGCTGGATAAAAAAGAAGGCGCGGCCTGTTGCGTGCCGCCGAAGTGGCGTCTCGGGCCTAGTTCACCTTGCGCCCGCTCTGGCGCCTCAGCTCCTCCTACGGAGAAATGCTTCCCCATGCATTTGTACGGGCGACAGTGACTCTAATCAGGTCGTAAATAATGCGTTTTGCAGTTGCACATCACAGCTTGAATATTGCAGTCGTTATTAGAAGGGCCCATTACACCACATATGTGAAAAGTTTGCCCTCGGAGCGCCAATCTTTCGTAGAGTGGGCATCAATACTCTCCGTGAATGCTGCCCGTTTGAATCATGTGCAGCGAAAAGTCTCACTGATCCCGTTAATGGGGAGGCAATCGCCGGGCAGATTCCAAGGGCTGACGTATCGGCCCACCGAAGCGCACCACAAATCACAGACAATTGAAATGTGGGTCCTTCTAGGGCACCAGCAAAGGCCGGCTGCGATCGAAAGACCGAGCCAAGAGTTGACAACACAAACAAAATGTAGTCTTAGGTAAGGCAGTACAAGCATCACACAAACTTGCACACACGGCTGGTATCAATTACAACTCACATCACTTAATTGGTGTTTAAAACAACGGGAACAAACTTACCGCGCTGCAAGTGCAGGCTCATCCATTAGAAACTATCCAAGAACACTTAAAGGACTTGAATATTCACCAAACGTGTGCAGCACACAATTCTTCGAACGTTTCTCGAATATTTCTCTTCCAGGAACACTCAAACGAACTCCAGCGCTGATCGTCGTCTCGGCGACACTCTTCACAACAGAGCTCTCACGGCGTCATCATTCGATTCTTCAAGATCGAGTGACCGCACTACACGGCTCACCCGAACAACATAACTTCTTCGATAAACGCGCACTACCCTCCAACACCTCTCGTTTGATCCTTCCCGGCTTCGCGAACATTCCGAGTTATTGTTCGGCGCGTACCACAGCAACAGCTAGGGGAAAGGGATTCGTCTCATTGGTCCGTCTGCGTTGGTCGGCCCCAAAAGAGGCCCCAATACCGTGCGCTTGCTTAATCTAGTGGCCGCGCCGCTACGATGTCTCGAATTCTCCGGATCTGCGCGGACTTTAGGCTGTCGCGACGGCGTCTTCAGTGCAGAGAGCAAGGGCGCGGCCTGGGCGCCTTTTAAAGACGATAGTCTTTATTGGGATACTTCATCGCAGAAATTTTGGTCTGTCTGTCTGTCTGTCTGTCTGTCTGTCCCTCGATTCAGCCATCCGGCCAAAGTTTAACCACTTTCTGAACGCCCATTCATCTTGCACAAGCGGCTGCGTTCATACTTGTGAACATTGTCGATCAAAAAGCAAATGTTACGCATTACTGAGGCGCAACATGAATACGTTAGTTTCAGATGGTGTGTTTCTTTATTAGAAAATACATAGATGCGTAATTTTAAAGACCCCAGTGTTTCTTAGGCTGCGCTGAAAATGCGACGCTATGCACGAAAGAGCCTGGAAGGGGCCCTGGGTTCTGCTCGAGCTCGTGTTTCCCGATGATACTGCCAGATGGCGTCCATATCTCACGCAGCGCCACCTCTATATTATCAATGCCAGCCAGATGCAACCGATTAAACGTATAGGAGGCGCTGTCTGAGGCAAGGCAAAACATAATAGTACGGCCGGCAGAAGACTATCATCTTTCGACGACATTTGCAGCGAATTACGCAGATACGCAGCCAATTTTTGATACTTGTTTTCTTTTCTCGTTGCGCGCGACCGTCGGCGCGGCGGTGATTTGATGCTGTCGTCTGGAAGCGGCGCCGCGCGTCTGATTTGGCGCTTATTTGTGACAAAAAGAAGGTTCCTATTACGAATAATACGCTTCCCGACACTGCAGATCGCAGGGGAATACGTGGTAATTCACAGTAGCGTCTCTAATCACCTTCGAGCTGCTCAGTGGCACACAACAGCTTGGCGGTATCACACCACGGGAAAAAACTGTCTGCCACACACGTGCGCACCAAAGAACCGTGCTCAAGCACAGGAAACATGTGGCAAGCTGCCCCCCACACACGATCACACACCAAAAAAAGCACGAAGAAGCACACGAAAAAGCACACGGACATGCATAAATCCTGAGGCAACCCCATTGGAACACGAAGTGTCGTCTGCTTCATGGGTTGGAGTTGGGGCGCCCTCACTAAAAAAGCGGCCGCAACTGTCAACTCAGCCGAGACGCGCTCGCCCATTGACGGCGCCGCGACGCAACAGGCCGCACCTTCTTTTTTATCCATCGGCCGTGGTATAGGGAATGTTAATTGTACTGTTTGAAGTGTATTGAAGTAATGGTGATATGTCCGCCGCCGCGTGTAGCGGTTATGGTGCTCGACTGCTGACTCGAAGGTCACGGGTTGAATCCTGGCCACAGCGATCGCATTTCCGCGCAGGCAAAATGGTAGAGGCCCGTGTACTGTGCGATATCAGTGCACTTTACAGAACACCACATGCTGAAACTTTCCGGAGCCCTCCAATACGGTATGCCTCTTAATCATATCATGTTGGTGGTGACCAAGGTTTCAGCGGCTGTGGCAGTCTTCTTTCGCATTCGTTTCTACTCGGCGCACGTGAGGTGCGTGAGCTGCGTAGTCATTGTGAGCGTGCCGGTAGCAACTGTGGCATCGTCTACAACGGTTGCGACATGAACTTTTCGCTATGTGCCTTAAGAACTGCGTAGTCGCAATCGATGTTTGTGCACTAGCGATCCAGGTTCCTTCAGGAGATGCTGTGGCGATCAGTAGTTTTGTTCCGACTCGTGTGGATAGGCCGCGCACGTGCCTTCAGAACTGCGTGGTGTTGGTTGTGGTCGAAACATTTAATAACCAATAAGTGGTTACAGAGAGGTGCGGCGATAGGGTTGAGACCAAATTGGCCACCTCCCCTCACATTACTTGGTGGATCTCCTATTCCGGAGCTCCATTACCAAGCAACGCCGCGCGCGTTCGTTGAGCCAGGGCCTTTTCGGCCTTGAGCTGCCTTTGATCGCGTGGCAGCGACCATTGTTTCGTTCACAGTGGATGCGCTCGCAGCAGTGCACGCACAATGTAAAAAAACTGCCATATGATGCAAGCTGCAGAAGAGCTGCGTGCTGGAGTCCGCAATCTGAAAAACCGAAGCACACGTACGTTTGCCTGCTACACTCACATTCTAAATTGCGATGGATGAGCGATCTGCTGAAGGCCATTTTACGGGCAACAAACAGCACCGCCACGTGTGCGAGGTAGTGTTGGTGGCGGGAGCACCTAAGAACGGAAGAGTGCACAGTACGTTTGGGGCTAAAAAGAAGTCGCAGGATGACGAAGGTTGTGGTCTTCAGTCTAGCGCTAAATAGCTACATAATTTACATATTCATCAAGAAAATGAAAGTTTATCAATATCAATAGCGTTTATTCATAGTTTCAATTCGGCATGCAGTTATTCGGGCATTTTTTGGGTCTTCTGAAATTGGGATCGAAACGAGCTTTTACTGTATGTGAAATCAAACTGAACCTAAAGAGAGCGACGCTACATTAATCACTCAAAAAAGGCGGCTTGGTAATAATGAGAATAAATAAAAGAAGCGTAGCTTGCACTGGAGACACAATGCTAAAGAGACAGCGGAGCTGATAGTCACCTAGGTAGTCCTGAGTGTTGCAGTGTTGTTATGTTTTGCAAATTTTCTCTTTCTTTTTTTTCTATCTTGCCTGTGTGTCTTGTGTATGCCTTTTCTGTCTCTATTTCCATTCTTTCTTTCTCCTTCTCTCAATTTGTTTCTCTTTCTCAATCTTTCCTTTTTACTTTTCTATCGTCCCTTTCTCTCTCTCTTTCTTTGATTCCCTCTGATTATATCTCTTTTTCTGGCTGCCTTTCGTTCCCTCTATTTCTCTTTCCTTTCTTTCTATGCTATGCTTTACTCTTTCGCCCCTTCTTTATCTCCTCACCTCCACAACTGTCCTCCTCACACTCACTTCCCTCTTCCACCGCCTTCCCATAATGTAATAAACAAGGCTATGCCAAGGTGTACGTAAACTGGTAGCGTAACTTCCATAGAAGCCCATGTATCTTGTAATTGGCGGCTCGTTGCCGCCGTCGCCATCTACGTATGAAGGGTACAAGTAACAGCAAATGAAAAATAAAAATTAAAATATGACGTCACAACCGGAAGTGGTATCGACGTCGTGCATTTACCCTACATGGCGCGAAATTGAATTTTTTTTTAATGCTGACCTTTTACATGCCTTTTGATAAATACGCAATTTTATTGTGTCTTTATGGCTCGTCTATTGTGTGCGCAAGAGAAAAGGAAGACCAACAAGAAAGATTGAGGAAGCAAGGCTGTTTTATTAGCCAAATAGTGTACTTGCAATATACACCAAAAACTTTGCAGATGAAGAAATTGTGATACAACTGTTCACGAGCACACCAGCACAATAGTTCTAAGACTCACATTGCCCATTCGTGGAAAACCACTGCAGCGAGACAGCAGCCTTGAGAATGTCACTTTGGCAACTTTAGAGTACAGCGTTTCTTTGCTTAGCATGTCGCATTCACCGTCACGAAAGGCGAGGGCACGCCGGCCGTGCGCCAGTGAAGGCAGTCGGCATTCACAGGAACGGCTCTCTACACATTATGTGAGTTAGTTCAGCTCTGAAATGTCACGCCAGTAAACAGAACATAATCAAATAAATTAACTACGGAAGGTACGCATGAAACCACCACGCAAAAGTGAGCGATGCCTCGCTTACCCGGCAATGCACTGAACTAAACACAAGCCCAGATAGCAGACTGCCTGCATACGCCCCCCATTTATGGCGCTCGACCAAAAAATGAGGCAATCAACCATTTAGTCAGTGTCAGATAAACCGTCAAGTGAATTTCTAGTTTACATTGGTATATATAAAATTATGAGTATTCGAAAAAAAAATTATCTTGAGTTTTCGGTTTTCTTTATTTCTCCCCTCCTCACCTAGTCGCGCTTCAATCGAACGGCGGGCGTTGATGTCTGTGGCAATATTCCAAGTTTCACGACCGATATGATTTGACAATGGCTATGCTGTGTTCTGCTAGTGTTCCTGGATAGCAGAGTGGCTAAGACGTTCGCCTCGGATAATAAATACGCGAGTCCAAATCTTGCCTTCTTGAAGCGATTTTCCGCCCTCTAATTTCTCTGTTTCTCTATCTTAATTTGTCTCTCTCTCATTCTCTTTCTCTCTCGCTCGCTATACTGGTGTCGCCGAAAATATTTATAGCATCACGCACCGGAAAATGGGCGCACGTGTTTTGCGAGCAAAGTAGTTGATGAAGCAGAGAACGAACACAGTGCGTGCCGCGAGGCGCTCCTCGGCGGTTTTCTTCCGGCACCAAAGTTTTTATAGTCGGCATTAACAATTCTGCTATTAAAACAGAGGCTTTCGGCTTTTCAGTGGAGAACAAGTACAATCATTCAGAAAAAAAGAAGAAAATGACGACAAAGTGAATATGAAGGAATCGGTAACTAAAATGTGTTTTTAAGCAGCCCGGAAAATTTGGGTTAGAACACACAGTCAAAATCTAAGTGTGAAATTACTACAGACTCTCGTAAAGGAACGACAACAGATGCAAGTAACTACTGCAAAATAAAAGTGGATTTCACTGAAGTATTAAAACTCAACAGCCAAGGCAGGTCCGTAGCCAGGGTTTTTTTTCGGGGGGGGGGGGGGGCACTTGTTGAAAGCTAGAAAAACACCCACTTTTATTATTTTTCCTCGGTAAAACACCCCCCTTACATCCGAATTTCGGGAAGGGGGGGGGGGCCCTAGGGCTCTCCTCCCCCCTGGCTACGGGCCTCAGCCAAGGTAAACCTCGTGATATAGAAACACATAACATTGATGACGCCCCCAGCCGCCTTCGATGGCCCCACTTCACCAATAGCAAAGGGGCTCCTGAATTTTCTTCATTTTCTCATACCTAAAGGCTCCCAGAAGGATGTTATGTCAGGGGTGGGCAAGAAAAGCAGCAGCAGTTCATAATTAACATAAGCAATTGTTGTTTACTGCCGTTTTAAATTCAGTGAAATTGGTTAATGTAGTGGTATGGATGAGAATGCCACTGCAAACTTCTGCCATGTAGCCAAACCACCGCCCTTCTAAATTTGCATACCCACTCCAGAATATAAACATTATGTGTTTGTGCAATTTGTATACCATGGAGGACGTTGCCGAGATCGCCGTTGATTGCAGCTGATAATACGATCAAAATGTTTTAATGAAACGCATTACAACATGGTTATGGACATCATACTTTTCTTGCCCATACAGCTAGACTTCGTGGTTGTGTCGCCAGAAGAGTATACGGTGTTACATAGCATGGAGAAACACGAATGGATGTTTCACCACTATGTTCATCGCGCACGTTTGTTTTGTACATGATCATTGACTATGGTTGGTCTAATCCTACAGATGGATGCAAACTTCCTAAACTCTACACTCCTGGTGGTCCGGTTTGTAGCTATTTCTTTTTAACGGGTCCTCTGCAATTTTGAATTTCGTTCTTTGAAGACAATCTGTATGTTTTGCAGAAAAGTATGATATTCAAGAGCCAGAGATTTAAGTACAATATGAAATTTCAAAGGAAGACCGACTCGTGCGTCAGAAAAATTTTGTCGCCTTAGCTAATCTGCTGCTACAACTATCAAATATAGGAGTGGGTCCTGGGTAAAATCCGCGGGCAAGGACAAATAGAAACTATCTTTGCGGGGAAACGCATGAGTTCTGGGCAGCTTTCCTTCTGCACTGGAGTAGACTCCGCTAGCAAACATTGATAGGAAGTACCCAGAACAGGTAAGTACCTATACTTGAGAACACAGAATCGATTATTTCCTAATGAACACCGCTGAGTGGTCCTTCACAATTTTCGCTGCAAGCAATGTTTTCAAGTTTCCATGCGCGGTATTCTATCTAGTTTCGCGTATATATTAGTGCGGGTTACATTCTTTTCACACTTTATATAATAATAATAATAATAATAATAATAATAATAATAATAATAATAATAATAATAATAATGCTTTATTAACATTTTCACACAGCAACAATGTAGTAAAAATTGACCTGCCAAAGCCACATTGGGTTTGAGGGGCAGAGCCGACAGACAGCGGACAACAGGAATTGGTTAGCTTAAGACCATACAAATTCACACATTTTCTCCCCTTTATTTCGCGCATACCTGCAATACATAGATGCGCGTGTACAGCAATGCATGAGGAAATAAAACTGTTGCTAATACATGTGACGTCACCTAGCCTTGTAAGAGTTACCAATTCGTACTTGCAATAACCACAACACAACAATAGAACACCATCAGATTTTCGGTGATATAGAAGAAAAAAAATGCCCCCCACCTCCCCGAAGGGAAATCGTGAGGAAATGTGAATGCATTTCTTGCGCCGACACCGACTTCTGCCATCGCCTTGAGAGGCGCCCAGCCAGCGAACGGTCGAGAGTGAGGCGCGAGCGGACGGGAGAGTGGGGCGCAGGGAGGAGAGAGAGTGAACGGCGAGAGAAGGAGCGGCGAAGCACTGCACCTACCCTCTCCTAGACTCTCTCGCACCACATGCTCCGGTTGCTAGGGGCGAGGATAAGCGCGCGCGCCCGCAGCTGTTGCTATGAGAGAGGGAGTGAGAGCGGAGAGATAACACCTGCCGGCGCGCGGACACCTCCTCAACCTATCCTCCTCCTCCTCCGCGGACAACGCCACCTGACATAGCCCGACTAAGAAATGCATTCGCATTTAAAAAAGCGGAAAAAACCAAGAAGCACAAAAGAACACATGATAAAGCATGGTAACATCATTCTAACTTGTATAGAAAGAAAGAAAAGATGAATTTTAATTCCTTTAGTAAGCTGAAAGCTATGCGCACCCTCAAAAAATAAAAATTCCCCATCTCCCGCTAAAGGGAACCATATGTGGATGCGAAGCAGCGGGGAGATAATATAGCTTGAGCGGGAGGAACGTCGCCGCTCTCATTTCACGGCAGCGGTCCGGGCGCTCATCGCGGCGCTGCACAGGAGAGAGAATCAGGCGCGCGCGCTCCGTCATTTTTATACCGCGGAACTACCGTGGCGCCCCCCAGCGGAGTATGCAGCTGTCACACCACCTGTCGTGCGCGCCACTCCGTAGAGGATTCCTAGAGCAGAGAGGGGGAGAGGACGCGCATGCGCTGTGGGACGCCGGAACCACTCCGCAAAGTAGAGGATTCCTAAAGTAGAGAAAGAGAGTGAGCGTAGGAGAGGATAGGGAAGGGAACGCGCATGCCCTGTGGGGGGGTGTGGGACGCGGGGGGCCGCTCCGCAGAGCAGAGGATTCCTAGAGGAGAGAAAGGGGGTGAGCGTTGGAGAGAGAGGGGAGGGGACGCGCATGTACTGTGGTGGTGTGGGACGCGGGAAGGAGGGACGGACTAAGCCGCCCCCCCCCCCCAAACACATGCAAGCAATATCAAGGAATGGGGTCAACCTGGGCGACGACACCACCTGCCTAGCCATTGCTAAGCAGCCTCTCTGTGCTCTCGGCCATGACTCTGACGACTGTGATAGTGGTTGATGGCCTTCATATGATGGCCTACAGCGTTCTGTTTCGCATAATGGGTGCTTCCCTACTTCATGAAAGTGGCCGGACGCGGGACGGGGGGACGCGGGACGGGGGGACGGGAGAAGGGGGACGCGGGACGCGGGAGGGACGGACAGAGCCGCGAGCATAAGATGCTTCGCATCTAAAAAAGACATGGCATAATCAGTGGAATGGCCACACGCTTTCGCCGAACACACTTTGGAATGTACAAAGTGTCCTTCAATTTTTTTAGGTTGGAGGCAGCGAGTAGGACGTAAGGAATTTTAAGGCGAACGCCTTTAATGTCTCATGCTCACGTCCGTCCGGTGTCCGTCCGGCATCCGTCCGTCCGGTGTCCGTCCGTCCGGAAGTCCGTCCGTCCGTCCGGATGTCCGTTTGTCCATCCGTCCGTCCGGATGTCCGTCTGTCCATCCGTCCGTATGTCCGTCTGTCCGTCCGTCCGTCCGGTGTCCGTCCGGATGTCCGTATCGTCCGTCCGTCCGTCCGTCTGTCAATCTTACCGTCCGTCTTTCCGTCAGTGGAATGGCCACACGCTTTCGCCGAACACACTTTGGAATGTACAAAGTGTCCTTCAATTTTTTTATATTTGTTAGTCCAAAAATGCCTCAGGACAGCCGTCTCAGTCAGAAGGGCATCAAATTTAGAGCATCGCAGTGCTTTAAAAAGTTTCCCCATCTCCCGCTAAAGGGAACCATGTGTGGATGCGAAGCAGCGGGGAGATGGTTAGCTTGAGCGGAAGAAACGTCGCCGCTCTGGTTTCGCGGCAGCGGCCCGGGCGCTCCGTCCTTTCTATACCGCGGAACTACCTTGGTGCCCCCAGCGGAGTATGCAGCTGTCGCACCACCTGTCGCGCGCCTCTCTGTAGAGGATGCCCAGAGGAGAGAACCGTAGGAGAGGAGAGAGAGAGAGGGGACGCGCATGTGCTGTGGGATGCGGGAGCCGCTCCGTAGAGTAGAGGATTCCTAGAGTAGAGAAAGGGGCTGAGCGTAAGAGAGAGGGGGAGAGGACGCGCATGTGCTGCGGGACGCGGGCGCCGCTCCGTAGAGTAGAGAAAGGGGGTGAGCATAGGCGAGGAGAGATAGGGGTAGGAGACGCGTATCCGCTGTCGGGGTGTGGGACGCGGGGGCCGCTCCGTACAGTGGAGGATTCCTAGAGGAGAGAAAGGGGGGTGAGCTTACAAGAGGAGAGAGAGAGGGGGAGGGGACGCGCATGCGCTGTGGTGGTGTGGGACGCGGGAAGGAGGGACGGACTAAGCCCCTCCCCCCCAAACACATGCAAGCAAGATCAAGGAATGGAGTCAACCTGGGCGACACACACCACCTGCCTAGCCATTGCTAAGCAGCCTCTCTGTGCTCTCGGCCATGACTCTGGTGACTGTAATGGTGGTTGACGGCCTTATATTGTACTACAGTGTTCTGGTTCGCATAGTGGGTGCTTCCCTACTTCATGAAAGTGGCCGGACGCGGGACGGACGCGGGACGGACATAGCCCCGAGCATAGCCCAGAGCTTCGCATCTAAAAGGTCTGTGCCTGAGGGCAGTCTTAAATCATAACTAATTAATTTCAAAATGGAACGAAGGATGCAGTTCAATCTATTTTTCCAATGAATCGCACAGTGACCGAACGCCGTAACACCATATCCAAGAACACTGTAACCTAAAGCTTGTAGTATCATTTTGCGAACTGATAGTGGCGTATAATAACTGATGGTATATAATGTACGAGATACTGCCCGGAGCCTTGAAAAACGTACGCCAGGTGAGAATTCCAGGCGAAGTCACTGTCAAGAAGTACACCAATGTATTTAACAAATGAAAGATAGGGAACAGGAGTGCAAGAACACGGAGAACAAGATGAACAGTGAGCCAGTAATGGGACACTTAAACTAACTTTTTTCAATGGATTATGGAAACAAATGAGCTGTGTTTTAGAGACGTTTACATTAATCACATTATTGGCAAACCAGTCCATCAAACTGATCGTAGCATCTTGCAAAAGGGAAACTGCTTCGGGAAAACGGGAATGTCGAGACAAAATGACAGTGTCGTCGGCGTATTGAAATATGCGAGTAGGTATGGTCGCGGCGAGTTGATTAACATATAAGTTGAAAAGAAGTGGGCTTAATACTGATCCCTGGGGCACTCCGGCTTTTATATAGGTTATATTGCTGCGGTACTGCTCTATGGACACTAACTGTGTTCTATCGTCTAAGAAGTTCGCAAGTAACCTTAGAAAAGGCCCACGAAAACCAGTCAATGACAGTTACGTTAGTAGTAGGCTATGACACACGCTATCAAAAGCTTTGCTAACATCTACGAATAAGGCACATACAACCTGGTTAGCTTCTAAAGCAGAATTTATAAAGTCTGAAATATCCTCTAGGAGGTCCTGTGTGCCTTTACCTGGTATAAAACCGTATTGCGCATTTGATATTATGTTATTGGCATTAAGGTACGTGAACATAGCTTGCAAAATATGTTTTTTCAGCATTTGAAAGATGCAAGGTAAAATAGAGATAGGACGCTAATTTTCATGCTTCTTTCGTGCAGCTCCCTTGAACAGTGGTATCACTAGGGCCTTTTTTCATTTCTGCTGGGATATTTCCGGTGTCAACAATATAGCTGAGCAATGTTAATAACACACACTTAATAGCATTGAAATTTCTGCGTTACTCATGTACTGAAATTCCGTCAATGCCAGGTGATTTATTCGGTTTTAAGTTAAAAAGGATTGACTGGAGATCGCCTTCTGAAATAGAAGGAAGATGCGCAGATATGCGTGCGCTGTATTGTATGTTGCCCGCTGAACGGAAAGATTATGATGATATTCTTGAGAAATTAGGTGAATATATTTTTACGCAGAGCGTCCGATAGTGGGTGTACGGAGAGTGAAGCTGTAGATACCGTTCGTGGCCACAAGATATAGGTGTCCGGTGTGAAACCTTGGTGTCTCAACAGCCCTCGGTTGCTTTGGTGGCGGCGGGCCGGGGTAGGCAGCCGCTACCCCGGCCCTCCGCGGGCATACTGTTTCGGTCCATAAAGGACGACCCCATGTGCACGTCGCGACACGATGACAGCACTTTAACCCCTCATCTATCGTGGCTGCCTTATCCTATGTGGTCGATGGAAAGCGGCGCCTGAAATAAATCGAATGTGTGCTGAATTGCCGATTCGAAATTGGCGTGCAACTATTTACACCCCACTTAAACTAATTCATCAGTATGAAGCAGCGTCACAGAATGATGAGAACAACGACCACGCTCAAAATTCGCCTCACGCGTACGCTGCCGACGATAATCGAGATGGCGCTTCTTCGTCCCCGCATCGGTGGGCGCTGATCTGTGAAACACACGAATTATCCTAACCGGCGTTTGATCTGGTAACGTAAAGAATTCTGTCCAAGAAGCAAAATCTTATAAGGCAAAGTTCGCAGGCCTATTTTCTAGGTGGTGCAGGTGTACCCGAGTGGGTGCTTCTGAGTGTGGGTTAATGGGCTGGAAACTCTCGACTACCAGCTGTTTTCCTTTCGAATTTCTCTAGGTTTAAGACTAAATTTTGTTTCTTTATGTGGATTAGCGAGGTGAAGTTAGAGCTCAAATGTGAGGTCTCACTGACAGAGAAGTCGCGGATAACGTAGGATAACGTAGCTGTTATTCGATAAAAAACAACAATCAATACATAAAATTATTTAACCTTGCCAATTATAGGACAAAAGTCTGTACAGCCTACTCTACAGAAAGTGATACAAAATGAATTAAAGCGTCAAAGATTTTATGTTGTGGTAGCTTTGAAAGAGTCGGACAAAGAACTATTAAGTTGTTCACTTGACCTCATATTCAAACAAATGCGCACATACGACAAGATGAAATAGATGGAACGTAAAAAAGTCATAGTTTCGCCGCGAGGGCGAAACAATGAAGGTGATCGGAAATAATTAGCATATTGTACGAAGAAAGGCTAGCAGCTAACTCCTCTAACAACGTGGCCGCTGCAGCAGCCCAAGTGACATTCGTGCGTTCTCTGGCTTCAACGCAAACTTTGCGATAGGAGCGCAACGCGTACAAGACTATGAAGCAGCTACTGAAGACCCCTTTAGAGATGACCTCGCGAGCACTGACGACGAGGGCCTGTAAGTCATAGTGCGGGCGCACTCTGGCTCCTACATACTGTAACACACGATTAAGAGCACACTTAAATGGAGTAAAGTAGTTGGGGCGAACTTGTGTCCAAGAAACAAACAATTCAAAGAAAGTCTGTGTGGCCGCTTCAGACGAGAGTGTCTTCTAATTCCACACCTTTTTTTCTTCCCTTGTTTTCTTGCGTCTCACGTGCGGCGTGTAGCTGCTGTTGCACAGCTCATGTAGGCACATGCTGCTTTCTGCATGTGTGATCTGTTTCCCAAATACGCCGTCCACAATCGGGAGAGAGTAAGAATCGGTCAGCGCGCGTAGTTTGAAGGTGGCTGGTGTCATTATGAGGTGCAATGAGAGAGCGATGTGGTCACTCCCTTTCAAGCGCTCCCTTAGGCCCTCCACGCCGCTGGCGGGTGATAATATACAAGCCTCTGCCACGCTGAAACGTCAGAGATGTGCGTACCACCAGTGATAAATTATTTATGTAAATAGCTCGCCATCAATAAGGAAGAAATTGTATGCATTTGTGCTCGTGTGCTTCAAATCTTCCTCCCGCAGTGCGAGGGGCCGCCAGTTGCATTCCCCCGTGCGCGCTTTTGCAAATGAAACATCTATTTTGAAGCGAAAGCTTTATGACCTAGTCGAGCGAGTTTTGCTGTGTATCTACACGTGGACTTGAAGCTCAGAACAGATGCCCCATTACAAGCCGCACGAAATTCAGTTGTGGCGTTGCAGTTGTGCACGAGATTACGGCGAAACGCGTTCGCCGGTTTGTCTGTCTGCCTCTCCGAATGTCCTTCCTCAGCGTCCGGGGGGGAAAACGCGAGGAGCCTACACATCTGCTAGTGGAGAAGCGCGCGAGCGTTTGTTGGTGGTCTAGGGGCCTGGCGTTTTAAGGCGAAAGCCTTTAATGTCTCATGCTCACGTCCGTCCGGTGTCCGTCCGGCGTCCGTCCGTCCACACTCCCACTGCGCATGCGCCAACACACAAAAAAAATAAAAATAAAAAACCTCCTCTCCACCTCTCTCTCCTCTAGGCATCCCTCCCCCGAGGAGGCCACACCCTCACTGCGCATCCCCTCCCTCTCTCACCTGCTACGCTCCCCCCTTTCTCCCCCTCCTACGCTCCCCCTCTCTCCTCTAGGCATCCCTGCCCGCGGCGTCCACACCCTCGCTGCGCATGCGCGTCTTCCCCTCTCCTACGCTCCCCCCTTCTCTCACCTCGCGACGCCGACGCAGGCAGCGTCTGCTAGCGAGTTTCTTGGTTGAGAGAGAGAGAGAACAACTTTATTGATTCGATCCGGCATAACAGGGGAGGGGGTAGGGATGGAGACTCTTGCGTGCCCGCTTGCCCTACGGAGGCGGGGGCCGTACTACAAGCCCGAAGGCGAGCACTGGCCGCCTCGCGCTCCAAGGGGAACGTGGCACGTGCTGGATCTTGTCTCTGTGGGTAATCTTGCCTTCGTTGTGATGCACCGTATCTTCGTCCTAGACCTTGCGTCCACCCTTATCGGTTGCCCCGCGAGCGAGACGACGTTTCGGGTTTCTGCCGGTCTAGGAGCTCGAGGACGTGTTGGACGACGGCCCGTTGAGTCTCGAGGTCTGTGCTGGTAATCTTATTGCCGATCTTGTCTGGCATCTCGATGTCTTGGGTGTTGGGTGCGGGAGGCGAGCATTCCCAGAGTATATGGCTCTGGGTGGCCCGTGCCTTTTTACACCGTTGGCACGTGTCCGTGTGATATATTTCCGGACAGACGTGTTTGGCCCATACCGGAGTCCAAATTGCTCTTGCTTGTAACTGTCGGAAGGTGGTCGCTTCCTTGCGTGTTAGGTCCCGATGAGGTGGTGGATACTTGTTACGGTTTGCCCTGTACCTTACTGTACCAGGTTAACCTCCCTGCTTTTCCCTTTTCATCTATTTCTCTCTTGCCCTGTACCACTGCAGGACCTCTCCGTACTTGGTGATGGCAAATTCTTCGCTGTTCGCGTTCTCGGCCTTGGCTTCTGCCGGGTCTGCTTCGCGCATGTCGGGGAGCGATGACGGGAGCCCGCGTCTTGTTAGCGCGTGCGCCTCCCTGTCTGCTTCCTCGTTGCGGTTTGGACCAACCGACTCGTCCAGCTTGCCAGCGTGTGCCGGGAACCACTTGATGGTGACGTTGGTTGGCAGTCTTCCATTCTGTGCTGTTGAAGTTAGCGCTCTTGCCGTGGTGGGGTATACGCTGTTTTGCGAAATGTTGGTGACCGCCGTTTTTGAATGGCTTATTATCGTGCGACAGTCTGTTGTGTGCATTGCCAGTGCAATGGCGTATTCTTCCGCCTGCGCTGGTGTTCTGCACCGTATGCTTCCTGCGGAGACGAGCTCCCCGGTGCTTGCTCTGAGGATCGCCGCCGTATAGGCGTTCTTCACGTTGTGGTATTTGGCCACGTCCACGTAGTAGGCGTATGGATCGTTGCGATGGCTCTTTGTTAGTGCCACCGCTCTTGCCGTTCTTCGTTCTTGGTCATTCTGCGGGTGCATGTGTCTTGGTACAGGTAGTATCCGGATCTTGCGCATCACGTCTTGGGGTAAGGCGGCCGTTTCCCTCGGTGTGGTATGTGGTATTTCCATGCCTATCCTGTTCAGGATGGCTCTCCCCGTTCTGGTTTGAGCTAGGCGATGGTACTGCGCTGTTCGTTGGGCCTCCATGATCTCTTCGAGCGTATTGTGTACGCCCAAAGCGAGCATGTGGTCCGTGCTTGTGCGATGGTATAGCCCTATGGCGTTCTTGTATGCCTTGCGGATGGCAGCGTCAATTGTCTTCTTTTCGCTGCCCGCCAGTTGTGATAGGACGCCACGTTGAAAAAGACCGACTGCTCGCGCTGCACAACCGTTCACTGGCCACCCCGTATATATGGCAATGGATCTTGACCTGCAAGGTGGTGCCGGTGCGAGATTTCTCCTGTGCGTTGTCAAACGATAAAAAATTCGCAGCGTGCGCGTTAACTTAAAGTGGACTGCGGGTCTCTGTGTCCAGTCCGAGTCTTCTGTATCTCATTGCGCATTAGCAGCGATTAGAATGTTCTAGTAGGAAACACCGGTCCATCACTGCGTGCTCTTCTCCCCCCAGGTTTCTCTCCTGTGCAACGCAGCGATGAGCGCCAGCGTCAACGCCGCCGCCAGTGTAAGCGTTAGCGCCCGCTCCTTCGCATCTACACATGGTTCCCTTTAGCGGAAGATGGTGTAATCTTTAAGGCGAAAGCATTTAATGTCTCATGCTCACGTCCGTCCGGTGTCCGTCCGACCTCCGTCCGGCGTCCGTCCGTCCGTCTGTCCGTCCGTCTGTCTGTCTGTCCGTCCGTCCGTCCGTCCGTCCGTCCGTCCGTCCGTCCATCTGTCCATGTCCGTCCGCCCATCCGAGCTCTGGCACGGAGCCAGGTGGCCGCCGGGATGCGCAGACGGAGGCCGGTCGCGTCGGACTCTATAGCGCTCGCGCTTTGCTTGCGTAGCGTCGCTGTGCCCAGAGTTTGCGATCATTCTGACCGACGCCGTCTCAATGGACCCAGGCGTTCACGGAATACACTTTCCAATTTACAAAAGGTCCGTCAATTTAAGAGCAGGGACGCGGATGGCGTTTGCACGATGAGCAAAGCGCGAGAAAATACTAACGCATGCGAACGGAGGAAGATTAGTCTCGCGTCTCGCTGCGATTCGTGGTAAAAAATTAAAGAAGAAAACACGCACCCATTCGGTTTGTGTTATCCCACTGAGAGTGTAAAAGAAAAAAGACATGGCATAATAAGTGGAATGGCCACACGCTTTCGCCGAACAGACTTTGAAACGTACAAACTGTCCTTCAATTTTTTTACGTCAACTGCCGCGATGGCCTCGGACATTGACGAAACGACGGTAGTGAGTGCACACAGCGCGGAAAATTCGACTATCCGTATCATTCGGTTGGTAACCTGCGCTTTGGCTACGAGGGTAAACAAGCATAAACAAGTAAACAAGCTATCGCTTCCATAACCAGGCCTAGCCGAACTGCGCCCCAGCCACACACACGTATATATATATATATATATATATATGATGTTATGATTAATGGGAGACGCGCCGTGGCTCATACGCCGTGTTTTTATTCCATTCACACTTCTTCACCTCTACCAGCCATCACGACCTTCTTACGTCACATGATTCCCCCCTCCCCCCTGAAAGAATGTTGAAGTTACAAACAAAAATGAACAACAAGAGCCTTATAGACGTAAAATGTTCGAACAGACAGAAAGTTCCATTTCCCAGCGGAGTTCCGTAATCTTCTGAGGAGAGTGCAGCAGTCCGGTGATAGAGAGAACAGCTCTGGTGGGCGAGGCTGACTGTTGCGTCCAGGGCAACAAACCCATGCACAGCATATGGATGCTGATGAAGATGCACCATATGCTCTTTTGAGAAATAAGCAATGTCGCGATGTCTTATGGCACCTGCAGCTCGGCTGTCGTAGGTGTCGGATTCTTTGTCGTGAGTACACACACCGTGCACGCAGCTCGCGTGTCTGTTGGTCGACGCTTGGTGGGCGCTGCCTTTGTTCCTGCACAGTACAAGGGATGGTTTCTTGTCTTTTTGGGTGGTGTTTTCTTTGGTGTCGTCGCAGATGTTTTGACCGAAGGCGTAATCTTGATCTTTGGTGCAGAGGGTGTTCACGACGATGTTCCTTTCTGCGACGATCTTTAAGCCATGAGTGCGGTGTCGTTGAAGTCTTCTTTCGTCGTTTCCCATGTTGAGGTATTCGTTGTAGTTGCTTGATTTCGTCGACTTGCTTGTGCTGGTCTCGCTGATATTGCTGCGGAAGTTGCTCATTAGGCATTATCTGAGCATGACCTGCGTTTGCTTCGCGAGTTGATGTAATATTCACTGGGTAGCTGATGCACAGTGAGCTAGTGCTTCGCGTGTCGGGCATTGATGTTGGTGGGCCAGAGTTGTTAGGAAGCCGGCCACAGGCTTCTACGATGTCATCCAATGCGGATGTTTCTTCGCAGCTAGTTCTCTGAAGGGGTCTTGTGTCAACATAAGCAACAGCTGCCCTTTCGTTTTCATTGCTGGAACAGGTGGCCAAAGCTGAATCCATATATTTTCGATGTTCAGGTGTCTGAGCGCTGAAAGTTACCGCAACCGACATGGCTTGACCAGATTCCGAATCTTTGTCTCTTCGCGGAATGATTGAAATAAGCTCTTCTGATGCATACCACTGAAGAGAAAGGTCATGGCTTGGCTGATTAGTTTCCGGACTCATCAGCTTCTCCATCCTAACCGCAGCATGATTGTGAGGCGGGCGGTGAACGTTATGAGCAACCGAAGAGCCAAGTGATGGAAAACCAGATGGTGGGCCGCGCATGCGAGGTGAGGAACCAAGTGAATCGGGTAGGTCGGTAACACCTCGAGTCCTACAATTCCGTGATGACGCAGAAAAGGCTGATTTCTTTGCACTCGGGAAACCTGGTGGAAAATTGGGTCTTCGGGGAAAAGTACTTGGATGCCTTTCAGTGAGCGATTGTTTTAACTTGTCTCTAGGGGCATCTGAATCCATGCTCGTCGTTTGAATGCGCTTCGTGTATTCATAAGACTCATAAGACGGGGCAGTCGTCGAGGGCTTTCCAATATGAGGCCACATTTGATAAAGATGTTTGCGACGCGATGACTGCTTGTTCCCGTGATGACCGAGTTGAAATGTCGCCTGACAGTGCATTGTAGACGAGTCTTGATGGTATTTCTTAAAACGAACGGTCATTTTTTCTTTGATTTTTTCCCAAGAATCATCGTTTGTTGTGTGAGGTAAAATTTGAAAGCCTCACTGGTGACGTATTCGTTGAAGTTGGCGACCATCTTCCGTTCCATACATGATGCAGCGGTAGCGTAGCGATCGAAGAGGTTGAACCAATCCTCTACTGGTCCATCGTCCGCTGATCCGGCGTACTGTGGAACATCAAGGTCCACCGATTGTGTTATCATGATGCTGCTCAAGGCACAGAGTGGGGATGTGCTTTCGTGGTCCACATTCGGTCAGTGCGGTTGAGGTCTTCGATGATGATGGCCGGTTGATGAAGTGGCTGCCAGCTCTTCATCCTGTCGACTTGTGTGACGTTATGATTAATGGGAGACGGGCCAGGACTCATACGCCATGTTTTTATTCCATTCACACGTCTTCCTTCTTCACCTCTAGCAGCCATCACGGCCTTCTTACGTCATATATATATATCTGACGTTAGAGAACAGAGATACGTCGTGGTTCAGATGCCATCCATTTATTCTAATGCACGCGCACTTCTTCGTCGGCTTCTTCTAACATCATCTTGTTCATACGTTACACTCTTCCCCCCTCCCCTCGAGAAAGTCTCAGTTCAGAAGGTGCAAAATAACGTCATAGTTTGCTAACATGAACAATGTCCGAGTTTCTCCCTAAGGGCAACACGGAGCGCTTGATCTCATAGTTCACTGGTGAGACTGGGTAAAATCTTGTAGGGACCTTCCATGACGGAACTCAGTTTGCCGTTAATGGGATGCCATGGTGTGTCGTAAAGGACGAAGTCACCGACTTGGAACTCTATCGCAAGAAATTTCTTACCATAGATTACTTTGTTCTTATTGTGGTAGGCAATAGAATTATTACCAGCAGCTTTCCGTGCTTCTTTCACCATTTGTTCTCGCTGTTTCAGTACAGTTGGATGAGATGGAATTCCATACATCAGGAAGGACGGTGCGTAGCCGGTAACTTCGTGAGGCGTTTTGTTGTACTCGTCTATTACCTCCGACGGCAGCTTAGTCCAACACTTCTGTGGCTCATCGTGGGACAAAACTCATCGTGGGACAAAAGTTGAACTATTGGGGCTCTGGAGAGTGCATCTGCTTCGATGTTGCTTATGTCATTTTGATGTTTGATGTTTACTTCATACATCGATAGTTTCAACGACCACCGGAAAAGACGACCTTCAGGATTCTTAATATTTTTCAGCCACTGTAGTGCAGAGTGATCCGTTACAACAGTGAATGGCTTTCCATGAAGGTAGCAATGTCATTTATCAATGGCATCTATAATGGCAAGGCATTCTGTTTCTGTAACAGCATAATTGACCTCGTGCTTAAGTAGTTTGCGGGATTAATAGGCAACGGGGTGTTCCTTGCCTCTGTCATCAGGTGGCTTCAGCACTGCACCAATGCCTTCGCCAGATGCATGCAAGTACACAGTACATGGTCTCGAAGTGTCGTATATGCGAAGCACCGGTTCTTCAGTTATGCGCTCCTTCAGTTCCCGAAAAGCTTGCTCGCATGCTTCTGTCCACGCCCACTTGCTTCCTTTGTGGATTAGTTTCGTGAGTGGGAGAGCGATGTCACTGAAGTGAGGGATGCACTGACGGTAAGTGTTCACAGTGCCCAGGAAACGCTGGAGGTCTTTCTCTCGCTTAGGTGTCGGAAATTTGAGTATTGCAGCCACGTTACTCTGCTTAGGTGTCACTATTCCTCGTGAAATTTTGTGGCCCAAGTATTCAATGCTGGATCTTGCAAATTGGCACTTTTTCCATTTCACTTTTACGTTCTCGTCTTTAAGAGCTTTCAACAGTGCCTCGAGGAGTCGTATATGATCGTCAAATGTCTCTGAGTATACAACCACATCGTCAAAGCAATTGCTAACACTAGTGAGCTGATGTTTGGCTATTGATTTCATGGCTCTTTCAAACGTAGCCGGAGCGTTCTTTAACCCGAACGGCATTACCAACCACTCATAATGACCATTAGTCGTGACAAACGCAGTTTTTTTAACATCGTCGGGATGCATTCGGACATGCCAGTATCCTGACGTTACATCTAGCGTAGTCAAAACGGTCGCCTTTCCCAAGTGGTCCAGAATGTCATCTATACGTGGAATTGGTTGATAGCCGGATACCGTTATGGCGTTGAGCTTGCGATAGTCAATACATAGACGAGTACGTCCTTCGCTTTTCTTTCCTGCTAAGATGACCGGTGCGGCATAGGGCGACAACGAAGGCCTCACAACACCTTGCTTAATGAGGGCGTCAACTTGTTTGTTAATTTCCACTTTGTCGGCCTGTGAACATTTATATGGTGCTCGATGAATATGGACAGCATTGGTAAGTGCAATCCTATGTTGCTCAGTAGTGATGCATTAAAATCTGTCTGGGATTTCGAGATCTCGTCATACTTATTTAAAAGAGAGTCGAGCACTGCTGATTCATGTTCTGGCAAGTTTTCTGAATTCAGGGTTCTCATCAGCGGTGCTTTAGTGGTTGTCTATTCATTGTGATTCGACAGGTTCACATTTTCACGCCGCTGTGTTACTGACTGGCTTTCCAAATTTACAGAAAGGTTGAAGTACGAAGCGCTGTCTAGGCCAAGAATTAATTGTGTTTTCATACCTCGCAGAACGTGTACATAAAGTTTCTTTGTGACATTCCCAATATGCAATTGAATGTTTACGCGACCCATAGTTCGAATGCTTGAAATAACTTGCTGCACCATGATGCTGGAGTCTCTCATCAACTGAAGCTTGGGCTGTTTGTACACATCTTCATTGATACAAGTAATTGTTGCTCCTGTATCAAGAATTGCAGTTACTGGCCTTCCGTTGATGAGAGGATCGAACTGTAATAATGAAACTCTGGGTCGCTCTCTTCGTTTCCCGGTCTAGTCTCAATAGCGGACACGTTGCCGCGGCGCGGACATTCGTTGTGCCAATGAAACTGTCGTGGAAAACCAGCAGCTGAGCAATATCTACATTCATTTTGTGAGACACGCGGTCGAGAAGTCAATGATGGCTGCTGCGGTCTGCTGAAGAGACGAAGAGTAACGGGAATTCCTCTCACCCGTCTTAAAGATGTCCCGACCCGTTGGGCAGCGGCGAGGCAATCTGATGATGAGTTGAAAGACAGTCCGGCGAGCGCCAGTTCCACATCAGGACGAACACCTTCAGTCAGTCCAGAAATATGTGGCACTCTTTAAGGTCGGCTAGGGAGCCCAGTCTTTTTTTCTCGTCGTAGTAATCATTGATGGTCTGCCCTCCTTTTAGCCGGTAGTGGATGAAGAGACGAAATGCATCTTCGTCAGTCGTACCAAAGCGATCCCATGTCTCGTCGTCGCCGAAAATCTCTGTCAGGTACCACTTGAACGCTTCCTCTTCGACGCATTCGCTGAAGTGACTGACCCGATCGCGGTGTCCCCATGATGCGTTGGTTGCCTTTTTGTCGAAAAGGAGTAGCCACTATCGACGGGGACGTCTTCTGGTGTTCCCTTGTACTTCGGTATGTTGAGCGGAGTCTTTGGCCTAGCCATGGCAGATTGATGAGGTCGATCCTATTGACTTGTGTGACGTTAGAGAACAGAGATAGGTCGTGGTTCAGATGCCATCCATTTATTCTAATGCACGCGCACTTCTTCGTCGGCTTCTTCTACCATCCCCTTGTTCATACGTTATATATATATATATATATATATATATATACAAAGGAAAGAATTGTAAACTTAAGGGCTCGTTTGCTTTGTTAAACACAGTATTAATGAGAACTAACAGACAAAGATGCCAAGGAAAGTATAGGGGAAGCTATTAGAAGTAATTGTAATGTAAATGGAAGAAAGGAAAGTGGACGAAAAGATAACTTGCCACCGGCAGGAATCCGAACCTGCGACCTTCGAATAACGCGTCCGATGCTCTACCACTGAGCTACGGTGGCGGTCATCCCTCCGTCCACTTTATAGGGTATATATGTCTACTTAAACGTGGGAGCGTCAGTCAGCGTCGCCTGTTGCCATTAGCGCGAGTGTGGAACACTCTTTTTTGCCTGTAGGCGTCACGTAGTACGTGATCTTATTACGAGCGGGCAGCTGACTGATAATCCCTCGCATACCACCTGAAGGCATCAAGTCTGCCAGAACGAGACCCTCGTTATGAATGAAGGAAAGAATTGTAAACTTAAGGGCTCGTTTGCTTTGTTAAACACAGTATTAATGAAACTAACAGACAAAGATGCCAAGGAAAGTATAGGGGAAGCTATTAGAAGTAATTGTAATGTAAATGGAAGAAAAGAAAGTGGACGAAAAGATAACTTGCCACCGGCAGGATCCGAACCTGCGAACTTCGAATAACGCGTCCGATGCTCTACCACTGAGCTACGGTGGCCGTCATCCCTCCGTCCACTTTTAGGGTGTATATATATATATATATATATACCAAAAAGAAGTGATATTTTATTAACGTTGCGGCCGATACACCGGCCTTCGTTAGAGTCAATATGGGTACAGTTAAGAGAGCACACTGTAACAATATTTGCTCTATAGAACCTTAGTTAAAAAGTCTAAGTTATTTTGGTTTCTTACATGTGTCGGTCTATTTCCCAATACTTATTCGGGTTCAGTGAGAATACTTCTTCCGACGATATATATGTATATATATATATATATATATATATATATATATATATATATATATATATATATATATATGAGATTGTAAACACAAGTGCTGTGTCAATAATAAGCAACCTAAACTCCCTAATCCTACTACACCTATGTCACTTTTTTTTTCATTTTTTGCTTTGGCAACATTAAGGTGATGGTTGGCTGTTCAGAACGCTGTCGAGGAGGCCGTTTAAGTTCTGGAAGTACGTTGAATGGCGACCGATGTATTGTAAGTAGTAAATATATTCTATTTCTGCGCAGTAAGCGCTCTAGAGCGTTTGTGATTACTCGGAACTAAAAATTCGAACGGAAGTAGTTAACCTAAACTTGGTGAAACGCACGCAGTATAGGTGGCCGAAATGTGGTGCTGCATAGTCGTTTGTATTCTATTTGTTGAGCTCTTTCAGTATGCCCAATTTGTCATTTTTTCACATTATGATGAAGCGTGTTCCGGTAGGTTATACAGATAAACTTTACTTGGACGATTCCCTTCCTAATGGCGACGTATATGCAGCGTGCTGATTTAATTGGCGTTTTAAGAAAGTTCGCGAAAACTAGAAATAAGGCCACATGAGTACGCCCATGCGCTATATTATTACGGCGTTCTGTTCTGTGATTCGTTCGAAATTGCGTGCGGCACTCACATGTCACATGTCAAGTCGCCTTTATCGCTCTTGTCGTGGTAGACGCTAATGCACAAAGAGGGCGATGCCTAGAGCCGTGGGTGCTCAGTTCACCGCGGTTCCCGCGTCCGTTTTTTAAACGTGATAACGTTAAAGAGCTCATTCCGCAGAAATTGCGGTGTCGGCGTCATTGGTTGTTTGCGAAAAATCGGTGTTGTCCGGAACGAAACTTCGAGATGGATGGATGGATACACATTATTGGGTCCGTCGGAACGCACTTGTGCGCGTTGTGGGCCGCTCCCGTGTCGTAACAGAAAGACCAAGTCTCTGCTGGGTCGCGGGCCCGTTGGACTGCCCGTAACTGTGGTCCAAGTCCGGAGCTGGTAATAGCAGCCTCACACTTTGGACGGCGTGATGAATTCGCCACAGCTTAACGCGGGGCCCCGCCAGAGCATGTGTTCCGAGTTATCTATATCCGCGCATGAGTAACATGTATTACTTGGCAGTATCTCGGGAAAACTTCGAGATAGCTACAAATAAGTAAACACGAACAAAAATAAAATCTTCGATCCGAGTGAGAATGAAACATGGGGTTTCTGTGCGCCAGGCAGGTGTTCTACCAAACAGCTATACGGTGCGCACTACCAACACCAACAGAGGTACCTAAGCGGAAATGTTGTTCTTGTATAAGTGCGTGATATTGGTTACGTGAAGCGTCATGCTGAAGGGTATGCTGATATTTTTTTGGCTTTGAGGCGAGCATTACGACCTGCATGATGCAATGTGCAGTAGTTGCGTGCGCATAGTAGGTTTACGAGCAACGTGCACTGCAGTGGCTGAAGAGACAAACGCCTTCGGCGAAGAAATTAAAGGCTTTAATGCGGTAGGTGGTGGTGGTCAAAACATTTATTAACCATTAAATGGTTACAGAGAGGTGAGGTGATTGGGGTACTAGGTGGAGCCCCTATTCCAGAGCGCCATTAGCAAGCAACGCCGCCCGCGTCCGTTGAACCATGGCCTTTTGGGCCTTGAGGTCCTGACAGCTGAGCAGGGCCGCCTCCCAGTCCTCTCTCGTTGGGTTGGGGTTGGGGGGGGATAGATGGGTTTAATAGGCACACCCAGACTATGTGGAAGGTGTCAGCCACCTCTCTACAGAACTGGCACGTGCCATCAAAGGATGGGTTGAAATGTTGTAGCACCGCCGGGCACAGTACAGTATTTGTAAAAAGTTTTATAAGGAGGCGCTCGTCAGCGCGATTCAGTCACTTACAAGGGTCCGGATAGCGCCGGTGCTCCTCCTTGTAGTAATTGGTGATGTCTTTGAATGAAAGGGCCGAATTGTCTGATTGGGAGTAGGCTTCCAAAGACAGGGAGATAGCCCGGGAAGAGAGTGCGCGGGCGGCCTGATCGGCCTGTTCGTTTCCCTGGAGTCCCTGGTGACCGGGGGGCCCAAACCAGATTACGCGGAGTTGGATCTACGTATCGGCAGCTAGGTTCCAGTATGCGCTGAGCAAGTGGGGGGAGCCCACCCTAGCCCATAGTTCCGACAGGCCCCTCGCGAGTCGGTGATGATGTGTTTCGATGAGGGATAGGTGAGAGCCAGAGCGATGGCAATCTCCTCCGCGTGTGTTGCGCTGTAAGCTTTGAAAGTGAGCCCGTTGACTACGTTTGTGTCGTGTACGACAGCGGCCGTACACCACCCCCCGTGGTGTGGGCCGGCAACGTCCACGTAGCAGACATGTTGTTGTTGACCAAAGTGTCGCTGCAACGCTTCCGCACGCGCCTGGCGGCGACCGCTGTGGTCTTCTCTGGACATGTTGCGGGGAAGTGGTCGGACCCGGAGGTCGCGTCTCCAAGGCTCTGGCACTCTCACCCTTTCCTCAATGTGGTAGTCATGTTTGATGTGTAGCCGGTCCAAGAGGCGGCGACCGGAATGGGTATGTGAAAGACGTGTGTATTGGCTCACGAGGTGGGCTTCTCGAAGTTCTCGGTAGGTGTTTACCACGCCTAGGGCCAGAAGTCTCTGGTTGGACGTGGTGATAGGGAGGTCGAGAGCCCGCTTGATATCTTTTCGGTGGATGACCTCGAGTTGGTCATCATCGTGTTTGCGCAGGTGCAAGTAGGGGGTCGAGTAGAGAATTCTACTCGTTACGAAAGCATGGGCAAGCCGCAGTGCGTCCTTGCTTCGTAATCCGCCCCGCTTGTTGGAGACCCGGCAGACCATACGGCCCACCTGGTCTCCCACCGTGCGAAGTTTGGCTAAAGTGGTGTCGGCCCTGCGTTGGTGGTGTATGAAGAGGCCAAGGACGCGGATCTCTTTCGCCTCACGGATCGGTCCCGAGGGGATACTGATGCGTAGCTGAGTTTTGTCCCGAGGGGGAGGGACGTAGGTGCACAAATTCTGATTTAGCCGGGGCACACAATGGAGTCCGCAGTAGGTTGCGTAGTCGTCGACTACGGTTGCCGCTGCTTGCAGGCATGACTCCACGTGACCCAGGTTACCTTCCGTGGCCCAGATTGTGATATCATCCGCGAAAGAGCGTGATGTATCCCGGGTAGAGACGCCAATTTGGAGGGAAGATGAAGCATGGCTAAATTAAACAGGAGGGGAGACAGGACCGCACCTTGAGGTGTTCCCCTCGAGCCGATGGTGTAAGGCCCATGTTCCGCATCTTGTATGCGTATGTAGGCTTGACGGTCTGTAGGAAACTGTTTAATGTAATTGAATGTTTTGAAACCGCAGTTGGTGTTACTGAGGTGGTCCAGGATTACTTCATGCTTCACGTTATCGAATGCGCCTTTAAGATCCAAGGCCAGGACTACCTTGTCATTGTGGGGACATTCGACAGGATCTAATATATCATGGTGGAGCTGCAGAAGTATATCCTGTGCTGACTTTTGAGGGCGGAAACCGAACATGGTGTCCGTGAACATGTGCTGTGTTTCGAGAAAGTCGGAGAGTCTGTCGCGCACCATCGTCTCCATCAGCTTGCCGACACAAGACGTGAGGGAGATGGGGCGAAGGTTCTCCACGTCAATAGGTTTGCCGGCCTTCGGGATGAAGGTCACGAGAGCCGACTTCCAGTCAAGAGGAAGAGGAGTCTCGCCGTCCCAAATGCTATTTATGTACTTAAGGAGCGCGGCGTAGGCTCCGTCAGGAAGGTTGGCCAAGAGCTTGACCGTGACCTGGTCACGCCCGGGTGCAGTGCCACGCTTCATCTTGCGTAAGGCCGCCCGGAGGTCGTGGAGCTGGAACGGGGTGTCCAGCTGCGTGTTCTCTTTGCCTGCATATGAGTATGCGGCCGTCCGGGGGTCCTTGGTGGTGCACAGGTATCGGTCCCTGAGCGTGTGCGCCAGCTGTGTTGTCGTTCCTGTAAAGTTGTGCATGACCTTATGCAAGTGACGTTGGGTTTCCGTGCGTGTTTGTGTTGGATCGATGAGAGCGCGGAACAGGCGCCACGTGTCGCGGCCAGACTAGCTGAGCTGTCGGCTAGCTGAGCAGCATATTCCGCAGCTTGCTGTGTGAGTTCGAGGATGCGCTTCTTGAGGCGTCTGTTATGTTTTTGTTTTTTCCATCGTTTGGTGAGGCTGCGGCGGGCCTCCCAAAGATGGAGGAGGTGGTTGTCCACGTCCGTTTGTGTTTCCGTGAGCTGTATTAGCCGTTCGTGTTGTTTGAGTGTAGACGTGAGTGATTTGGACCAGGAGTCATATCCCGACTGAATGGGGTCGACGATGGGAAGAGATTTGCGGAAGGTCGTCCAGTCTGGGACACGGGCTCGTGTTAGTGGGCGTTTTAATGGACGCATGTAGACGGTTGTGTTTATTAGACAGTGATCACTACCGAGAGTGTCCTGCGTGTTAAGCCAGTCGGCATGGCGTATGTTGCGTGTAAATGTGAGGTCCGGGCAAGTATCTCGTTGAACCGAATTGCCTACACGCGTTGGGTTGGCGGGATCAGTGTGGACGGTGAGTCCAAGTGTGGGCAAAGCTGAACGTGTCTCGAGGCATTGCGCCGCGCGTGAACGGAGCTACTTCTTCTTCTTCGGAAGTTGCAACAACCTGCCCCGCGCAAAGCAAAGTTCATGAAAGCTGGTGAACTTCCAAAGGGTAGAGCAACTTGGTATGTCGTTGGAGATGCGTTCCGTCTGCAAGTCGGATAGTACATGACCTTATTTTTTCATCGCGACCAGCGTGGACTTCGGTCACTCTGGCTAGCTTCCACAGTTGGCGCGGTTGTAGGCTGTCTTCAAGAAGTACGACGTCTCCAATGTTTACTTCCGCAGTTGGCTTGTGCTGACGGGATGATCGCAGTTCTTGAAGGTATTCTTTTGTCCATCGTTGCCAAAAATCTTCTAGATTGCTCTGTCTGTGCTTCCATAATTGGTTCAGTTGGTTTGTTGATACTGGGGGCAGCTCGGACGACTTCGGGCTTGGAATCTTGACCAGCCGTTTTCCTGTGATGAAGTGCGCCGGTGTGAGGGGTTCCGGATCTCGGACGTCACTGTAAACGTACGTGATTGGCCTGGAGTTTAGCACAGCCTCAACTTCCGTTAGAGTCGTGACAAGTTCTTCCTTCATGAGGTTATGCTGTCCGACGGTTTTCTTCAAGGCTAGCTTGACGGATCTGACTAGACGTTCATAGAATCCTCCCCACCACGGTGCTCGCTCTACGATAAACTTCCATTGAATTTTCCTGTTTGCAAAGGTATTCGCGACTTCTTCCGACCGTATGCTTTTCCAAAGGTTGAGCCGTTCTTTCTTGCTTCGTTTGAACGTGAGAGCGTTGTCGGAGTATGCGGTCGCAGGGAATCCTCTTCGGGACACGAAGCGGCCAAAGGCGTGTAGAAAGCTGGAAGCAGACATGTCTTCAACCAGTTCGAGATGAATAGCTCTGACGACCGCGCAGGTGAAGAGTGCTATGTACACTTTCTTGAACGATCGTGTGACCTTGACTAATAACGGTCCGGTGAAGTCAATTCCCACAACTTGAAATGGTTCGGCTACATTTACTCTGTCGGGAGGTAAAGGAGGGGTTTGTGCCTGAAATGGTTTTGCCTGCTGACGACGACACACTACGCATTCCTTGATCACATTCTTGACAAGCTGTCGTGCTTGCAGAATCCAAAACTGTTCCCGTAAGTCAACGAGCGTGTCTTGTACGCCAGCGTGCAGGAGTTTGCGATGGTTCTGAGAAACTATGAGTTTCGAGTAACGATGCTTTTTCGGAAGAATGAGCGGGTGTCGCTCGAAATAAGGTTTTGACTGTAGTGAAGACGTCCTGTCACGCGTAAAATTCCGGTGTCGTCTAGGAAAGTCCCGGTATTGCGCAGAGGTGACGTCGGGGAGGGCTGCTCGCCTCTTCGAATTGCCCTTATCTCTTCCGAAAAGGCTTCTGCTTGGACTTGGCGGATGCAGTACATCTCAGCGCTAGCTATTTCGTGGGATGTGAGAAATCCTGTTGCACTGCTGTCATGCTTTAGTTTGCTAACGAATCGCAAGACCCAGGCCGTGGTCCGGTGTAAACGATTGATGGAACTGTAATTTGCGACCGGAATGATTGGTTCCGCTGACTGGGATGTCGTAGTCAGTGTAGTCAGTGCTTCGTGCACTTCTATGTGGCGCGGTTGTCTGTCCTCTTTGGTCGATAGGTCCGAAGTTACTCCAACTTGCTGTGGCCAGTGTTCGGTGCCTTTAAGTAGCCACGAAGGTCCATGCCGCCACAATTCCGAAGATGCGAGATGCTCAGCATTTGATCCTCTGGTGATCATATCTGCAGGGTTTTCCTTCCCTGGGCAATGTTTCCACCAATGTATATTTGTAACAGCTTGAATCTCGCCCACTAGATGTCGTACAAATTGCATCCAACGATTGCTGTCGCCTCTTATCCAGTGGAGCGCTATCATAGAGTCTGTCCACAGGTACACGGTGTTGAAGGAGTTAGGGATGGACCGATTGACGTGCTCGTACAGTCTTGATGCGATTAAGCAAGCAAGAAGCTCTAATCTGGCCAGGGTTAATTCTTTGATTGGGGCTATGCGAGCCTTGCAAAATATGATTGTGGAATAAGACCCTGCTTGATTATCGAAGGTGCACAGGTAGGCGACTGCGCCGTAAGCGGATGGGCTGGCATCAGCAAACACGTGAAGCGTGCTGTTCTTGACCTGTGGTGCCAAATCGTGCCGGTAGAAGCGAGATAGCTCGATTCCGTAGAGAATAGGGAGCTCATCACACCACCTTTTCCATTCATTCAGGAGTGAAGGCGGAATAACAGTGTCCCACTCGACGTTGAGCTTCCAGATGCGCTGAACGCAAATCTTTGCTCTGATAGTGAACGGGGTTAGAAATCCCAGTGGGTCGTACAGTCTTGCGGTTGCTTGCATTATAAAGCCGTTGGTGTCAATTCTGGATTTCACAAAGTCGAGGACAGGTCCAGGGGAAAATGATAGGTTGTCGGTATCGGGATGCCAAACCAACCCAAGAACCTTGAAAACACGTAGTGGTTCGCTGACGGGAAGCTCTTCACAACCTTGCTTCAACTGCACGTGCTTGAGAACAGCTTGTTCGTTTGATGCCCCTTTATGTAGTTTCATGGCAGCGGCAGCAAATATTTTCGTTGTTTCTGCGCAGAGCTTGATAGCTTCATCGACGTTGTCGGCTACAGTGATTATATCTTCAACATAGATGCAATCTTGCAGCTTTGCGACTGTAGCCGGGTACTCAGGGGACATCTTGTCTAAGTGATGCCGAATAGTTGCCGCAAGAAGAAACGGGCTTGAAGTTGTGCCCAAGGGGACCCGTGTCATCCGGAAAGTGATCACCCTTGGGAGCGACTCGTTAGGCACGACAAGTTTCTCATACCACAGGTATCGCAAGGCATCTCTATCGTCTTCTTTGATCAAAATTTGCAGAAATGCCTTTTCAATATCGGCTACGAGAGCGATGCGGTGGCGACGAAAGCTTAACAGTAGGCTAACTGGATCGGCGTTCAGGTTGGGCCCACTGTAGAGACTGTCGTTGAGAGAAATGTGCTCTTTCGCATGTGAAGAAGCATCGAAGACGACACGTGTCTTCGTTGACCTGTCTTCTTTGATCACGGCGTGGTGAGGCATATAATATATTGGGCCTTTTGCTATTGCCGTGTCGTCGACCACTTCGGCCATATCATCGTTGGCGTACTTGGAGATGGCGGCGTGATACGTTGTCAGTAACTCCGAGTTTCGAAGAAGCCTCCTTGTCATCTGACTTAGCCGCCTTTGTGCTGCGGCCTTGTTGTCATCGCGTAGAATATCCGTCTTCCACGGAAGTCTTACTTCGTAGCGACCATTCACTTGGTCGACGGTCTCCTTAAAATATGTCAGAACGTGATCGTCCTCGTTCTGTGGAGATTCCATTCCCACGGAGTCAACATTCCAAAATCTTTTGATTGCGTCGTGTATATGGCCAGCTTGTACGTTCAGAACCATGGCTTCCGTGCACAGTTCTGTAAAGTGGGTTGTCGCTGCTCCGTGAACTGTCCAGCCAAATACTGTTTCCACTGCCCTTAAACCTTGGTTTAAAGACTGTGTTTGGCCTGTCACAAGTTCCCAGTCGTGGTCGGCTCCGATTAGAAGCTCTATTGACGTCTCGTCAACGTGATTGGCTGGCAAGTCGAAACCAGCAATTATAAGCCCGTGGTTTGACATTTCTTTCAGTTCGCTGTCTTGAAGTACTGGAACCGGTTGGTTGCAAATCTTCTCAATGACAAGTGCATCTATGCTGTACCTTGAGACTTCATTTGTGCCCTGGAGGTGCAGCGTAACCTTTCGAAAGCTTCGCTTGTGTTTATGGCCGCCGAAGGATCCCACTGACAAATTTTCGTGGCCTGTCGTTTTGCACTTGAGTCGTTTCGCAAGTCGGCTTGTCACGAACGTTCTCTGACTTCCGCCGTCAAAAAGAATGCGCGTGACAGCACTTGTCCGACCGGAAGATACATGTACGATCGCGGTTTGAAGGTAAATGAGTCGTTGTCCCGTGACCGCTGGCATCTGAAGGGGTGTGGCCGCACTCTCAGAATTGGAACCCACGACGCTTGGCTCGCACATGGTCGTCGCGTGTCGTCGATGGCATTTAAGGCAGTTGACCTTTCTGTGGCAGTTGAGATTTCATTGTGCATCTGAAGCAGCGCCCATTTTGCTGAAGCTTGGTCTTCTTGTCTGTGATAGTAAGCGCGGCTTTGCAATGTTCGGTAGCATGTTCGTCGCTATTGCAGAAGAAACAGACAGTTCGTGCGCGGTACTCTGAAGTATGTGCTACTTGTTTCGACGTGTTCGACTTGAATGGCTTCTGGTAGGATCTGCTTGCTTCAGTTTGTTTAGCTCGCTTGTTTCGGTCCGTTTCAACGCTCCAGGAATCGCAGCGTTCTCGTGCTTCCACTTCTCTGCTGATGAAATCAAGCAGAGATTGTAGGCTGCTCTGCGATGCGGAAGACGTCGGCTCACCTACTGCGTCGTTTCCACTAGGCGACGGGTGTTCGTTGATTTGTTCGCCACGCCGGTAGTACTCGAGTACCAGCTCTCGTGGTAGACTTCGGAGGATGATCGGTTGTAGAACGGTTGAGAACGATTCCTCTGTAATCTTCAATGCCCGGAGACCACGAATATTAGCCTCGATGTCGTCATACAAGCGACGCAATCCACGTACATCTGCTGTTGACCGAACGGGCTGTGAGTCGATGAGGTGCTCGACGTGGTCTTTGACAATGATGTCTTCCTTAGCGAATCGAGCCATGAGGATGGCCCGTGCATCTTGATAACAACTCGAACTTGCAGGCAGTCCGGCGATAGCAGCAGCGGCGGGGCCTGTCAGCGCTGATCTCAAATAGGCAAACTTGTCTACATCCGTCAAAGTCGGGTTCTCGTGGACTTCGGTTTGAAACTGTTCCCAAAATGGAGGCCAGTTGCGAGGCGTTCCGTTAAACTTCTAAAGTTCCAGACGAGCAAGCCTTATGCTGTGACTAGAAGTCGGTGTATCCGCTGCGGTACGATTTAGGTTTGACGTTGCAGGTTCTGCTGATGGCTGCAACTGCAGAATCCGGTACTTCAGTTTGGACGAGTAAGTAACAGCCTTGTCTATGTACTCGGCAGCTAGAAAGAATTCTTGCTCACTGTCGGGGCCCGTTAAATACGGCTCTATCTCCCGATCAATAGATTTCAGCTCGCCGGTGATACCTCCCAATTGGTCTGCGAGCACCTGAAGATCATGCAAGCTTGTTCCGTCATTTGAAATAGCCGCCTCGATTTCATTTCCCAGCTTCGTTAAAAGGGTGCGATGAGCTTTGCGCTTGCCTTTAAGCGAGTCCATGACGGCGGTCGGTGGAGAAGTGGCAGCCTCGACGATTGGCCGGTCGAGATGGTAATCATACGCTTGTCTGCCCTCGGTTGCTGTGGATGCCGTCGTTCGATGGCTCCCGGCGGGTTTCCGGCACCACTTTGAAGAGACAAACACCTTCGGTGAAGAAATTAAAGGCTTTAATGCGGTAGAAGACTCATGCTCGACCTGATGGTCAAACGGGCAAAGCTGAACGTGTCTCGAGGCATTTCGCCGCGCGTGAACGGAGCAACTTCTTCTTCTTCTTCGGAAGTTGCAACAGTGGCCTCTACTGATGACTACATTGGGCAATTTATGGCACTTATGTTACAGCACAAAATTCAGTATTATCGAAACGAAGTGTGCTTTACGGTGTGACGACCTGAATATTACCCGGAATTTTTGTTCGCGTGTTCTCCCGCGGTCGCGCAACTCTTGAATTTAGCTTGTTGGATCACAGGAATGCAAATGTAATATTTATTAGACTGCTGTAAAAATGAAGTCCACATTGGAACCACAACTGACGTTAACCCGGTATGACGCCTGTGTCATAGGCTTACATATGCAATGTTATTACTTTGTTGGAAAATGAGATAGCGAGAACTGCAACCACAATTGAAGTTCCACCGAACTTATGCCTGCATAGTGTCTTTTTCCAAAGCAATTTGAGGAAGACCCGGCATGGCTCTGCGGTATATACCCGATTGCCACGCAAAACGCTTCGGTTCGATTCCTGCTGAGATCCTGATTTTTTATATTCTCATTCGTCGGTTCTTCGCTGTCCTCACCGTTCCGGGATAGGTATAATCTGTCAATCACCTGTTGCGCATACCCGCCTACCACGGTCCGTGGTATACGAGTATGTGCGACAAGTGTCTGGAGGAAAAGCTTTGACGATGTACGCGATAGGATTTTCATGTTATTCATGTCGTGACCAGATAGTCATATTCCTCAAAGTCTTCTACCATTTCATACCAATTTTGGTCTACACCAAAATAAGAAGGCGATCACGAGAGCACCGAGACGTAGGCGGCTAGATAGATGGATATATAGATAGATATACAGATAGATACGTAGGTATAAATGCTCAAAGTGCCTGCAGTTCGCTGAGGAATGCTTCGCATTTAAAACAAGTTAAAAGGACTGATTAAGAGAGCAATAGCAAGAATGACAGAAATAGAGAAGGAGAAATAAATAAGAGGGAAATAGAGACAGTGAGAGAAAGAAAGGGAACGAAAAAAAGAAAAAAAAAGTCAGAAATAGAAGAGGATAAAAGAAGAGGAAAAGAAGGGCAAACAAGGAAGGCCGCCCAGCTCCACTGTTGGTTCAGACCTTGCGCCACTGGAGCAAGCTGCGCCAATTTTTTCTTGCTGTCTAGATGTGCAACACATTTATTAGCGCATCGTGTGGCCCTGCTCTCACTGCGTTGTACGCAGTTCTATAAATGGAGCAGCTTGCGACGGGCGGGAGAGCGCAAAGACGTAGATGGCCAGATAAATAGGTACGTTCAATGTCTGACTGGTTTCCCAAGGGGTGATTCGCATTTAATGTATGATACTATTACAAGCAGTACACCGGACGTATTGCTTAAAAAGTAAGGAGCCTCAAATGACAGCACGGGTCCGGTATTCTGCACAATTTTTCAGGCGTACGCGAATTGCAGCAAAAGGGGAACACAAGAAACCTGGTTAGGAATTATCCAACTTGGGTTTTGCATTTTCTGCTTATTCTCGTATTCTGCGCCATGGAAACAGGAGTTAAAATGTCCGTTGAACCTAGACTGACTACTAATTATCAGACACGTCTTTGAAAACATAAATAGCGTGATTTTCGTCTGTGATATTCGCGACACGCGGCCGGATCAGCGGGAACCACCATACAAGAACCGTTTTTTTTCTATATTTTGCATTACAGTGGAAAAACGCGATAATGTTGTTCTGTTCTTCCCTAGATGTAACCGCCAGGCACGAAACTTGCGCCATCATAACTGAATAGAACTTCGGTAAAGACGGGCGTATACAATATCCGACCAAAATTTGTTTCACACAGTCAATGTCAACTTTTCTACAAGGTAATTTTCAGAATTGCGACAACAACACCGAATAGACTGGCAAATGTATCAGTGAATGATTAGGATTAGGCATCGACCACGAAGTTGATCACTGGGAGACAAACAGCAGCCTAATGTCTGTACTCGTAACGTTTTTCATTAAAATGGGTGGCGTATTTTGTACCTTTTAATCACTGCACTATTTGTCGAAACTATAAGGCTACGCTTCCCTGTTTTGAATTCATGTATCAACGATTCTATCAAATACGAAAATAGCCTCGTTATGGTTGCCCGCTACATTGAGGTTTCCTAACTCAAGTTGTGAAGGTTGGTATTAAAGTTGATGAGAGATTATGCCTCAAGCTAGGTTTTACCTAGAGTCAACACCTCTGTTTTTTTTTATATTTTCAGGCTCTTTCATTTGAAGAAGCAAGAAGCATGATAGTAGGCGTAAACTACAGTTGTCCGATGGGCGTCTGCGGAAGCGGAAAATGTCCCTGGCATGGTCTAGAGTTATCTTGCTGGAATGAACCTCCTTCACTACTCGGGAATCACTGACCTTCTGTCAATTTTTTTAGACCTTTTTGCTCCAATGTATCGCATTTTTTCGACCTGCTTTAACTGAAAACACTCCCGGTGAGCGGAAATAAAGCTATGATCACTGTGACAGTATTCACGTTTCTAAAATGAATGTGCATGGTTTCATGGTGAAATAACCACAAAATATACAATTAACCGCGCAACACTCGAAGTATACAAAACACCTCCTCGTCTTGAGCTTATCGTGAAAATTTAGCAGTTGAACATGATGTAGTGTTCTAAAGGCTTAGGTGGTTCCCACTCAGATACCAGGCAGCAGGGAGAAAAATAATAAAAAAAACCCGAGCAGGAGCGCTCAATGCCGCCTCGTTGTTATTATTAGCTATAGGTTTAAAGTGCGAAAAACATAACTAAACAATGACATGTGAAGGAAACAAATGTGCGACAACAAAGAGCAAGAGAAACTCCAGGCCTGCGTGGAAAGGGCCGCACAGTCACTCCGAAAGCCAGAAGAACGGCCTCTCTAGAGCCTTTTTAAAACACTCTTGGGGCAACTACTACAAGTGCACTTGCATGGCACCCACTACGCAATAAATCATAATAACTTTAAGTGCAGAGCACTTTAGCGGCCCGTGCCGTTGTATGTTGTCGCATGTTCTCATCGCATGGCGTAGCGCAGGCGAAACCACGTATAGCATTGCCAGCTGTGCTATACTGTGTGCGCATTCGTGCCATGAAGTCTTCTGCCTCTTGTTGTTGAAGCACCTTGACGATCACATTAAGTGCGAAGAACTTAATAGATGATATTAAAGTGGCATTAATGATAACGATGATATTAGGTGCGCTGTCGTAAACTGTCGTCGCTTGGCGCAAAGCAGGCAACAGCATATATAAAATTAGAAAAAAAACATGGCTGATCCCTCTGTCAATGGAATCGGTATAACACGAAAGTGAAACGTGTCTTCACAGAGGTAGTTCAGCGTTTATTGCGCATTGTTTGGCCACAAGGGGAAGGAATGAATGATACAGCAACAAATTGTAATGTCACGCGAAGAACGGCAAGCAGCTCGAAACTTGCTACACGCACCTCAAGCAGAAAGGACGCACGAAATGAGCATACTCAGGACGAGCGCTGACCAACAACTGTCACAGCTCGACACCTGAAGCGCGCTGCTCCAACACAAAAAGAAAGCCGCACAAATGACCGCATATGTATACACAGGACGATCGCGAACTTTCACAATTGTTACTTCTGTGTGAGCAGTGCGCTCCTTTTGTAAACGCGAGCCGCTGCGGTGAGCGAAGTCACCTTCGTGCACTCTTTAACCACTGTAACTTGAAAGCAAATATGCGGTGGAAGCACAAGACGTACAAAGCGCCGCAGTGACCCAACCACGAGATAAGCGCGCGCGCCCGAGTGACCACACCCGTTGGAGGAGCGCGTGAATCGCAGCGAGAGGGGCGACGAACTTCAGAACGCTCCCTCCACGCCACCTTTGCGCCATCTCGCTAGTGATGATGAAAACGCGCTGAAGTCGACGAGCTCTGAGGACCGTCAACGGTATATACTGTATAAAATTAGCTTGCCGTTAGCAAAGTGAGGTAAGTACTCTCTGTGGCCGAGTGGATTCGCGTCACGCGCTACGGAGCGAGAGGTCGTAGGTTCGACGCCCGGCGGTGGAACTTTTCCGTCTAGGTTTTTCTTTGCAGTCTATGTCTTTATATTTTGCAACGTCATATCCGTGACGGAAATACGTCAGTGGAGCCGTCGTGGACCCCGGCATAAAACACTTCCGTGTTGAAAAAGAGGAAGCCAGCGAGAAACAGAAATTGATAGAAATAAAGGGGAATATACGAGGAAAATAGAAATAAAGAAGGAACAAAATAGAAAAAAAACTGGAAAAGAGCCAAAGAGAGAAATATAGGAGCAACGAAAGAGAAAATCGAAGAGACACAAAGAATAATACCCCGCTCTACACTTCCTCCATGCTTGGCACGACGAGTGGAAGTTGCCTTAATTTTCTTACTTTTTTTTGTAGGGAGGCGCCACACTGTAAACCACTTTAGAGCCTTAAGGGAGTTTCATGGAATCAAAACACCCTTTAGCCTATCCAAAATATGCAAAAATAAAGGTGTAAGGGTGTTTTCCTTCTCCAAATAGCCTTTAAGTGGTGACGTTCTAACAAAACAACATGCTTGATCCATCCGTCATAAGAATCGGTATAACACGAAAGTGAAACCTGTCCTTACAGAAGTAGTTGAATGTTTACTCTACATTGATATAAGAGAGCAAAAGTATTGAAAGTTGGGCTAGTTGGTATGGCAGCATATTGGGTACAGCGCGAAAAACGACGAAGACGTAAGGCAAAAGGGGCACAGAAGGGTCAGCGCTCGTCTGTGTCCCTTCTGCCTTCCGTCTTCGTCCTTTTTCGCGCTGTACCCAATATGCTGATATAAGAGAGCTTGCACAATGTCTGTTGGTGTTTGACAGTTATAGCACTGTTTAACATGGATGCATCCACGTAGACGCGTGGTGGTACATCTGTATCCCGACGACTAACGTCCATGATCAATGATTAAACAAACCCTTGTGGTCATAGAAGCTTGTGGTGGCTGTACTGTGAGAGCGGAATAAGAGAAAGCGGTGTGACAGCAAGACGAGCGCCACTAATTGGACGCCGAACTTGGGCTAAGGTCGCCTACTCGCGGCATTTGAACACCACTGCCCGACCAAAGGGAAACGCAACGTGCGTCGTGTCTTCCCCGTTGGCCGGCTGCGATTTTTCGCGGGGCGAGCTGAAGTTGGGAACGCGGAGTTACGGCCACGCGAAGCACTCGCGCGTCCCAGAGTTATTTTGGTATGGACGTATGCCATGAGCGAGGCCGATGCTAGGTTTAAGGTCGCCACCTGGCAGTGTGTTATAGCGTCGACAAAATTGCACTTTTCCTCTTCAAAACGCGCCGAATGGGACGGACGTGTAGAAACGACAATTTGAAGGAAGTAATCGTGCATTTCACGGTCATAATGCATTACTTCACTTTACAAGATCACTGTGAGGGGACAGTGGTAGATATAAAAGGATTGTTTTTAACCTTCTATCGCATGAATTATGAGAACATCATTTGAAAAATTATTTGATCATTTTTTATCATTAACTACATGAAGAAGAACATGTACAAAAATTTTCACATTTATTGTGACTGTATTAATGAAGATAGAGGTTTGTGCCAAATATGGCACACTATGCAAGTGGGCGAGCAAAATTGCTGCCGTTGCTGAAAAACAAAATCTCACTGATTGCTGTCTTTTTAGCGTGATTCGTGGAATAAAGCAAAGCAATTGCTTCCTGTGTTCAGGCATAAATGAACATTTTGGTTAGTGCATCTGAGTGCCGACATCTACGTGCAAGATGGCCGCTTACACGTTTGCCTGTTCGCATGGTGCCGCCTTGCTATACTTTCCTGCCCGAATTACCACCCACTGATTGTGGTTGTGAGCGTCAGTTGCCGACAAATCATAAAAGCTAAATATCGCCGTGCACTGGTTAGACCTCACATAAAAATTGGGGGGACCCTTAAGCTTCACCTTTAGGAGTTGAACGCGATAGCGATATCCCGTCCCTACTGCGTACTTCAATCACTTAGTGCATACTATGTAATGGGTAGTATGGTTTAAACCAGGAGAAATTATGCGCGGCAAATGTGGGAAATGTTTTCGAACTTGCTATGCACCCACTACGTGGTGTTAAGGGAATACGCGCAGTAAGCTGTGTGCCGTTTGTAATGGGTGGCTGGCTTTAAACTATGGAATCGTTATGATAGTCACATATTCTGACGCCCGATGGTAATTTACGCTTGTACCTCGCAATATTCCTGGGATATTACATGTTATATTGCGACGCCTATATAAAGGACGCTTGCGTTTGCGAAGCATGCAAGTTATTTTCACTGCATTTCCAAGCAGAGGAAGTTATTTTCACAGTATATCCAAGCAGAGGCATGGCTGTGTGGTAGAACACCTGCTTGTCACGCAGACGACCCGGGTTCGATCCTCACTCGGACCCGAAAATTTTTATTATTTATTTTATTTGCATCTTTCTCGATTTTTCGGTCACGGACAAGATGATGATTTTTCGCTCACAACCAACGATGCCGACGCCGGAATTTCTGGGAAACGAGCTCTTTAACGCTATCGCGTTAATATTTTCATACACTCACGCCAATAAAGTAACAAAATATTGCCAGGTACTGTTGCTGACACTCGAGACTTTCGTGAAGCATCTCAAAACCTACCACCACAACTGAAATCTGGCAAAACAGAACTGTGCTGCATGATCTCATAGGCTTTCATTTTGTTTGTATTTGCATTGTGCAACAAAACATAGATGGTATCATATTGCACATTTCATCACTCACGTGCATACTGTGCCAAATATGGCACATACCGATTTCCGACTTTATACCGTAGTAGGAAACGGAATTGAGAAGAGCCTTAATGAGCATGAATTTTCAAAGCCACGAGATATGCCAAAATATTTTTTTTCTTGCTTCTGCAACGAGAAAACGGTTGCAAGAAAAATATAGCAGTCACTGTTGTTCGTGATCAGAGCTTGCACGTGCACTGTGAAATCTATTTCATGTCTAGATTTCATATTCCTCTTGGGATGGCAGCGCTTTTTTTATATTCAGTGCACGTAACTATAAGGATTACTCTAAGTGTGTCACATTCTCCACTGGTCCTGTTGCACTCGCTATAAAAAATGTTAATCGGTATGTGCCAAATATGGTACGCCATGCAATAGAGCAGGGGTCTCAAGCTCACCTCAGCCAGCGGGCCGCAGTAACACAATATAGCCCCGCAAGGGCCGGGGCAGTGCAGGAGGTAAGAGCGGGCGGGGGGGGGGGAGGGGGGGGGGGATTTGTACAGTTTGCCTGCAAACACTGCCATTTGAAAGAAAATTTTCCCATATCTCATATTCCGGTCATTTGTGAAGGAGATTTGGTGCCAGGATTCCAACAATATGCCGTCCAAAATGACTCAAATCTGGACGCCGATAGTGAAATATAGTTTTTGTGTCACGGTTATGCTTCAAAACAAGGTGAACACATCGGATTCCTCACGGAGACAGTGCCTTAGACCAGTTATGTCTGTGGCTCACGAACATACTTGATCAGAAAAAAGATCAGAAAGTGGGGCGAAGATAGTCATGTGAGGGACGCGGGCCTCAACCGAGAGCCTCGCGGGCCGCATGCGGCCCGCGGGCCGCGTGTTTGAGACCCCTGCAATAGAGGGTTAAAGCCTACTGAGTATGTGACCGTGGTGCAGTGCATAGCGTGCCCGGCATCTCTTGGTCGCTGACCAAGAGGTCGTAGGTTCGAACCCCGTTGGCGGAACTCTTTGTCTTCTGATCGTGCGTACCGTATTTTCCGGTGTATAAGTAGCAGCCTTGTATAAGACAAACCCCCTACTGTTTACGACTTCCTCGGGAAAAAAAAGATGTATAAGACGCACCTTTGTATAAGACACACCTATTTCTGGCACTCAACATGATAGAACACAACGCCGCACGCTGAGTACATTCATTGCGAAATGCGTAGTCACGCACGGCGTTGAATATCTCTAAGCAGCAGTATAAAACTTGTAAATAACGCTGTCCTGAGCCGCAGAAAACAAATATTTATTCCAAAAGTATCGAAGCCATATCCTCGGGTCCACTGTCAATGTTCCGCCTCGGTTGGCAGCATCGCGGGGTTGCCGTTGTCGGCCTCTGAGTAACTTTCGACGTCATTTCCGTGACGGAAAAAACGTCACTGAAATCTGGGTGGACCCCTGGCGTAAAACATTTTCGTTTTAAAACACCCTTTAGGAATAAATGATGTTATGGGCTGTCGAAACACCCATGGCCCACACCACAGTTGCCGGATGATACCTGGGACTCGCTGATTATAAAGTCGTTGGATTTTAGGCGAGTTTAGATTATAAGACATGTCTATTTTAGGGCTATCTATTTTATCAATGGTTAATGTTCACTTATACGAACAAGAATGTCCCCACCGGCACTGAACGGCGGCTTCAGAAAGTATGGCTATATATACACCAGATGGTCACCATAAGGCTCCATAGCGTATCAGCATCAATACATCTTGAAGAGTTAATGCGGGCAAATTGTTAAGCACTCTATCAGGTTTCAACGGGGCCGAGCACTCAATCACAGTTTACCGGCTTGCTCAAAACATGGAGAGAGAGAGAGAACTCTTTATTTAAAAGCAGAGAATTTAGCCGGAATATGCAAATCGCTGACTTGTTACTGTGCGTGGGGAAGGGGATTGGGGACTGAAAGCAGGGAGAGAGAGAGAGGAGGGGAAATATAAGATGTCAAAATAGAATAAAAAGTCTGAAAAAAGATCAGGCTCGTTCTTTTGTCTATTAGGCGTGCACGTGCGTTGATGGAGTATCTCATTGCGTGGCTTCAAGGTAGAGCTATAGTTTGTCGAGCTGACCGATACTGTCGAAATACGTGAATAAAAGTTTCATCGCACGCCTCTGTAGCGTGAGGCAGGCTAAAGGGCCCAATACACAGTCAAATGAGAAAGTTCTTTGGGTTATGGAAAGCATGTAATGTTCATAGAGCGCACGCTCATCAGCACACTCAAATATGTTCCACAGTTTCGATGGAGCCACAGTTGTTGCAACACGGACTTGCTGCTTGACCTTAGCGGTACCGCAAGCTGTTTCCATGTCCAGTGTTTAGACGAAGACGATGGTATAGGGTTTCCAGATATCGAGGGATTCTGGATGGGAGTCTTGTTCTGAGATGCGGGTCTATTCAGTAGAGGAAGACAATGATGTGTCGCAAGGTTCCAAAGCCTCTTATTCTCTTCAAAAGCAAGTCTTCGAGCCAGCTGAGAAGCATCGTATTTGGTGAAATATTTTCGCCTATAATTTTGGTTTTCAAGACCTTTGCGTGCTGCTTCATGTGCTTTTTCATTGGCCAGAATACCACAATGAGCCGGCATCCAGTGAAACGTCATAAAGGGACCATTGGTAATAGCCAACTAGTGTAATTATGCTATGCCGAATGAAACTGGGTGGCAATTAGTTTTCTTTGAAAGGTTGAACAGTATTTGTAGTGCTCAAAACAGTACGTCCCGTCCAAAGCAATAAACATCCAACGCTAACTGATCTGCGTTACTTCAATTGCGTTCCGCACAGCCGCGTGGCGTCTCTTCCCGCGCCGTCGAGCCACATATCTGACTGCGACGACGTAGCTGCGGGAAGAGGAGGGCAGGCGGAGGCCATCACTTTCTTTTGGGTGGTGTTTATAAAAACATAACCCTGATTGTTATTTCATTTGTTGGCGCTCGCGAAGCCTCTCGTTCATGCACATTCCCGTATGCGCAAACTAGTGAGCTCCGCGAGGAATCGGAATTTTGTAAACGACGTTCTTTGCCCATTCAACGAAGCTTTCTCACTGCCGAATTGAGCAAATTTGGTCATCATTTCTGTTATGCTTGTTGTTTACGTTTCCGCACAGACCTATTACCTTTATTTGGATACGTAAAAATTATCATTAGACCATGCAGCAACCGTTTTCATTTGATGTGCCGCCGTTTGGATATAGGCCTTATAAATCAAAGTATACATCTTCGTTTTTCAGAACATGGCATTTTTTTTCCTTTGTAGAACTGCCAACATAACAGATACCAACAATTGGTCAATGGCAGGCTGCGTGAGCACTGATACAGTAGTGCCCTCCGGCAATCTCCTGGACAACTGACGCCGCGCTACAGCATGCTCAAGTGCAATTCAGTGTTTGAAGGTGTGCAAATTGTGAACTCGTCAAGCAACGGGTGTCAGATAGAATTATTCGAACCTTACAACATCACAACCACTACCTATGGTCATGTGAAATCACTTGATCAATACTGCTGAAGCAGAAAGAGGGAGAAACGTTAAGCATTGCTGGATGGCGTCGGCAGGTGGGGCACGTGCGCGCCTGCGTGCAGCCAATACATACATTTGTCGTTAGACTTTGGGATCCCTATCCGCTACTCACGTATAACCATAAATCCAGGTACCCTTAAACGCCGTTTATGTTATTAAATGCGAAGCATTTCTTAGCGAACTTCGGCAACATTGAACGTATCTATCTCTCTATCTATCTAGCTATCTATTTATCTAGCCGCCTACGACTTTGTGCTCTCCTGGCCGTATCGTTAATGGGATTTATACCAAATTTGGTATGGCATGACATGACCGTATGACGAACATAAATAGCTGGTCATATCATGAAAATCATGACTAACTTGTCATGAAAAGTATGATTTACATGCCACGCTCATGGCGCGATGCATTGCTGGTTCTCTCTGTGAGTCGATGCATTGCTGGCTTTAAATTCGCTCGAGTGCAAGCTTGCAAGCTGCGTGTGCGAGCCGGATAAAGCTGTTCGTATTGGTTGATTTTGTCACACTCCTTTGTTAAGAGCATGTCATCCAGCATCATGAATGCTTCTCGACCATAAAGCAACCGAAAGGGGTTAACCCTGTCGTCCCTTGAACCGTTGACCGAGACCAGAGTTTTTCTGGTCTCGGTCAACGTGCATAGATAGCTTTTCAGCGATCGTCTTGCTTAACCTTTCTATTTTAGCCACAAATGACAAATATATAGACCCCACATAACCCTAACTCTAACTACATAACTAGGGCTGCGACCCAGTGACTCGATTCACTGTGTCGCACCCTGGTAAGCAGTTGGTTGGAGCTGATGAGAAGTGAAATCTGGAGGAAACGTGCCAAGTGCATCATCAAGGATTTCACCAGAGAAAAAACCCACTAGCCGGTGGGATGACGTCACACCACTTCGACCATCTCGGCGACCATCTCGGCGGTCTACTGTTTGGAGGCGAACAAGACTCCCAGGTTTCCAGTACTGGATGGTCTTAGCCCGGCTGAACTTATCGACCGGGAAGTTGCGGGCGGGGCTGCTGTCCCACTCTTAACATTTCTTTTTAATTGCGAATAATTTCTCCGTGGGCCCAAGACACTTTCACCACGTGTATCAATTTATCTAACCGCTTACGTCTTCCTTAGTTGAAATGGTATTGCCACGTTGTACTGGTTAGCACAGAACCATTGTCTATCGGAACACCAGAATGTAGATCTGAACTGATCACTGGAAATACGACTTCAGCTGTTGTTGTTGTTGTTTCCTTTGTCGTGGCTCATGCCCACTCCGGGGGATCGGCCAAGAGTGGATTATATGAAAAAAATTAGACTTTTCGATTACTGAATTTTGATATTGTGCTCATAACCAAAAGAACCACGTATATAATCAGAAAGAGTGCAATAATTGTTTTTCACCCATTCAGAACAGACACTATATTTCTCTTGTCTATAAATTAAAGTGAAAGTTAAAAATAAATAAGTAATTCTGAAATAACAAATGGAATAAAATAAAACAAACTTTCTTTTAAATAATTCATTACTGCAAAACAATAGCTACACAAGTAAGAATTTTAAAGTCGCATTCGTTTCGTTTCCAGCGCATTTTTCACTTCGTTGTCCTCTTCTCTGTTTCACAGTGACTCATACAAGTCCACCATTAATTGAAGCGTATAGCGCAATCCCATCGCATGTTCATGGCAATATTACTAGTATAATTGAGGACACAAACCTGAAAAGTTATTCACCAAGTACAAAACAAAAGACCTTTGATGGACAATGTTGTGTTTTCCTAAATTAATTAATGGCGGTCTTCTGTGTCTCGGTGATCTCCAGTTGTGCAATATAGAAACTTTTTTAATGGTGAGGCAGTAATGACGCTACTGATTTATTGTGAGCCTGTTAACCGGTGAGGAGGTAAGAAGGCAGTGCATGGGTCAGGAACATCCGCGCGGTATTGCTTTTTAAGCGACAACACGTAGCTCAAAGTGACAAAGAAAAATAAATGTGTCATAGGACTCATTAACCAGAAAAAGACTTCCGGTTATTCCGTTTTTGAAGGTAGGTATAAGGTTAACGGCGGAAACTGTGCTAAACTTCGGTACCTCTGTCTTGGAACATTGTCACAGGGACGTATTTGGTGCGGTTTGCCAATTTATTCAAGCCACTAAACTCATCCCACTTTAAATCTCTAATAACACTGCTGAAGTAACATTAATAAGGGCTTTTAGCTTGTACGTATACATCTTTACGTTGCCGTGTTACCGGATACCGGAAGGAATCTGCGCATGCGTGGGTCTTTACGGTACGCAGACTTTTACGGAACGTAAACTACTAGCCGGATAGGCTTTACGTTTTCGGCCCTATCTCGCAAATCCACCTTCGTTCGTGGCTACTCTCTATATCTGCTTTGAGGAGACTCAGCCGCCGAGTCAAAATAAGCCGAAGTGCGAGCGATTGCGACTTAGCGTGCCGAGGCCGTAAACGTGAGAGGCCTAAAGCCCTAAAGTCCGTGACATGTTTGACCGGCCTGACATGCTGGATATGTGGTGCCACATAGCGGGGTTAAGATGAACCGGACAAGCTGAAAATAGGTAATGCAGAAACATCGTGCATTCTATTTCTGCTTCGAAAGCCTCGCAGCGGCATAACTACGAATGAGTTGCCTTTTTTAATCATTTTTTTCCCTGAAAAACACTAGGCGAAAACAAACATGTCCATGACAGTGGTTGCACAAATCGTCACAAGGTGTCGACACAATTGTCCGGTAACCCGGTATTTTGACACTGATTCGTGCACATTGGGATACTTTACTCGCTAAAAACCTCTTTTATGATTCTGCCGCAGGGGCGATTCAATCTTATCTAAATTATATATAGTTTAAATGCAGTTTTTATCACAATTTAGTGGTTTGTGCAAACGTAAAGATATAGGTTTACGTAAGTACGTAAACGTTTACGTATGGGAGCTAGAACTTTCCTAAAACATGCGTTCCTGTTACACGGTAAACGCAATCCGGCGTTCCGGTAACACGGTGACGAGAAAAGGTATACGTACAAGCTAAAAGTCCCTAATTAGTGTTTTAACCCAAATATTCTAAATTATTGCGTGAAGTAAACACACATGTCTGGTCTACACAAAATTTCAGAAGTTTATTATTTGCTGTTTTTTCCTTTTCTGTCTCTCTTTGTTATTTTAATTTTTTAATATATTAATAAGCACTAGTGTAGTTCTAATCCAAAGGTCACACTACTCTTTCTTGACCAATCCCTCAGAGTGGGTATGTGCCATCAAATACAAAAAACAAACAGACAAAGCACGGCCCGATTTATTCAATGACATGTGTGGAGGAGAAGAAGAAGTCAAGCGGTGCTCAAGAGCGCGATTATGGTAAGTCTTTTGCGATATGTCATACCTTCCCTCATTTTGCTGGCGCGAAGCTGCCTCTTACATGAGTTACTGGTATTTTGCGTTCTAGACGGCTCGGCACTTTTCAATACTTGTGAGATATTTGCGCTTATGTGAATTACTTCCCTAAGCTTCATTTGCAGAAAAATAGTAAAGTTGGAAGAGCCCTATACCTTCGCATACGCTCAGGCGTAGTCATTCCCTAACATTTGTCGGGCTTGTTGCACATGACTAAGGTTTCAGTAATGTTCACTGACAACCAAGTGTGTCACTCTGTCTCTTGTCTGCACCCGTTATTCGAATTTTCCTTCTTTTTTATCACTTCATGTTTTTGCGGCAGACGAAGCTGTGACAGCAACAATACTTGTCGAAACCCATCATTGGTCGATGAAGTGTCCCATATCAAGAAGAAAGTGCGAAATAAAAACACATTCGTGACAGGAGTGTAGGCAGTACAAGGGTATAGTCACCACTCTCCCCTTTTATTTTGATATTTCGCCACTGCACCACGCCACATGTGCGGCACGAGACTATCTGCCACACGCTCGTGGGTTCCCTTCCATAAAAATGAAGGCCCTACATCAGGATTTACATGATCGGTTTGGGGCGTTCACGGCTGTTGGAATAAACGGTCCTATATGAAAATTGGCATGACATTATATGAGTATAAAAAACATAAATGACAAGTCGTAACATGAAAATCATGTCATGCGTATTATGTTCGCATGACTTACACGACACGGTTTTGGTGATTTTGCGGCGATTTAATAGATTTGATCTACAACATTGGGATACCATGTATGACATTTTGAGTGTATGGCGAACATCAATGTGAAATCATTACAGAAAAATCATTTCATGCACGTCATGAATTACATGATGCAGTCTCGGGAATAGGATGACCGATTTGTTATCCCAGTGCATGCTAAAATTGGCATGGCGTAATGAGTGTTGTGGTGAAGGTTATTAACAGGTGACAACATAAATATCGTCTCGTGTGCACCGTGACATACGTGACGCTGCTGTTTTATACCTCTTTGTCTGTTGATACCGTTTGATACCGCCGTGGTGGAGCAGTGGTTATGGTGCTCGGCTGCTGACCCGGAGGTGGCGGATTCGATCTCGGCCACAGCGGTGACATTTCGATGAAGGTGAAATGCCAGAGGTCCGTGTACTGTATGATGTCAGTGCACGTTAAAAAACACCGGATGGTGGAAATTTCCGGAGACCTCCACTACGGTGTCGCTCATAATCATATCGTGTGTTTTGGGACGTAATATGCCAGATATTATTATTATTATTATTATTATTATTATTATTATTATTATTATTATTATTATTATAATTATTATTATTATTATTATTATTATTTCATACCTTGATATATACCGAATTTGCCATGGAATGAGGTTATGACAGCATACATGACAGGTGATTGCACGGTATAAACCAGGGGTCTCGAACTCCCCCCTGCCAGCGGGCCGCAATCACGCAGTTTAGTCGCGAAATGGCCGGGGCAGTGAAGAAGGTAGGAGCAGGGGGGGGGGGGGGGGGGCGTAGTTTGCCAAAGTTGTCAGAAAACCTTGCCATTTCAAAGAAAACCTTTCGCATATCCTCTATACACGTCATTTCTGTAGGTGATTTAGCTTGAGGATTCAGGAATTTGTTTGGAGGGGGGGGGAGAGTTCACTTGCTGAAGGCTCGGGAAGAACACCTATTTGTATTAATTTTCGGTGAAGCACCCGTCTCCATCAAAATTGCGAAGGCATGGGTGGACCGCGCCTCTTAGGACAACCCCCCCCCCCCCCTGGCTACGGACCTGCCTAGCACATGTCGATACCGATCTCCAAAGTGACTAAAATCTGGACGCCAATTCTTAAATCTAGTTCTTGTTTCCCGGTTATGTTTTACCACATGGTGACCGTATGGGTTGCCTCAGGAAAACAATGCTGAAACCAGTCACGCCTGTGTAGCTCACGAACATACCAATTATGAAAATGAAAAAAAAAAAATCTGGGGCGAAGGAAGTCATGTGGGGGCCACGGGCCGCAAGTGAGAGGCTCGCAGGCCGCGTGTTTGAGACCCCTGGTATAAATGAAATTATACTTTTCATAAAAATGGTACATACCAGTATATGCGGTCAGCCAAAAGATAATAGGACCCACGCTTCTGCGCTGTCTAGTGGTAAGCCATCTACTGTCTAGAGCATTGTTCTGGCGGCAAATTCGTCATGCATGCGTGCATGACATTCACGGGAAAGGGAATGACATGCAATGACATGGATCCCTTGATTTCTCTCAAAGCCAATTGATGTGATGGAGGCAGCTCCTCTCTGGATTTTTCGCATTTCAACGATTCCCACAGAGCGTGGCGTCTGCACGATTTTTTATTACTATCAGTTGCTTGGTTAGTTTATCTCTAACCAAATTGGGCAGTCGTTTCTAGGGTACTCGGGTCCATAAATATGTGAAAAAACGATTTATCTCGCAATACCCGAATTTCACGAAGTTAGCGAAGTTAGTAGTCACTTTGAAAGCCTACTTACGATAGAATGATTACGTGAATGCTTGTCGAGTTGCACATTTTATTACAGCTTTGTAATTAATTCGCACTAATAAAAAGTCACAGTTTCCTCGCAAGGAAGAAGCAGTGAAAGTGATAGCGACGAGTTGGAATGTTATACGAAGAAAAGCTAGCTGCCCATATTTTTGGCTAACGGGGCCGCTGCAATAAGCGAACTGACATTCGTACTCTCATGGGTTTAACGCAACTGATGCCATGAGAGCACAACACCTACAAAGCTATGATGCATCTGTTGATTCCCTCTAGAGATAAGCGCGCGACCACAGGCGATGACGCCGTGATAGAGGAAGGCGTCCTCGTGGGGGCGCGCATCCCCCCGTCCGGCTCCTATCTACAAGCCCCGCGACGAAATTAGGGCTGGGGAAACAAGCGCCCTTTTAGCGTGCGCCATTGACGCTTTGCTCCGTCCCGGCCGTAAAGAAACAAGCCTCTAAGACAGGGGTCTCAAACTCATCTCAGGCAGCGGGCCGCAGTCGCAGAATTTAGTCCCGCGAGGGCCGGGTCAGGGAAGAATGTAAGAGCGGGGGGGGGGGGGGGAGGGGGGGAGTTAGTGTTCGTACACATTGATTGCGAGCAAACACTACCATACCATTGAAAAGAAAACATTTCCCATATCCATAGGTCGGCAAAGCTTGTGGAGCTCACTCAGACTCACTCATGAAATAGATATTTCGTTTAGGGTTCACTCGGACTCAGACTCACAAAATTTTTCCTGAGCCGGACTCACTCGAACTCACACTCACGAAAATTTTCTTCAACCGGACTCACTTAGGCTCAAACTCACCAAAACATTACTCACCCGAATTCACTCAGACTCGTACTCAGGGCTCGATCTGAGTCTGAGTGAGTCGACTCATGAGTCGACTCATGAGTCCGTAGGCCGAGAATTAGCTTTTTCGACCATGGTGTCAATGCTCTTTAACACTAATATCTCACGTAATCTGTTTTTTCTTGGGGCCTTTTCATATAGTAGCTTCGAATACGAGTTATTACTGCTCGCAAACAAGTAAGGTCATTTGTCTTGAAAGAGATGACAACGTACACTATATTTATCAAGAACATCTCTAGAATAGCTAGCAGCGGGGGGGGGGGGGGGGGGGGAGGGGTCAAGGCACTCTCCTACGTAATTCGCGCCTCTGATCAATAAATATTGAAACGGTGTATAAACGACACTTCTTTGGAATGCGTGTGAGCAGACGAGAGCATAAACGTGAATCCAGGTAAGGCTGATTGTAATGGTGAAGATGAATAGATAGGGCTATAGGTCGGCAAAAGAAAGTGGAACTCACTCAGACTCACTAAAGAAATATATCTCGCGCTTCGGACTCACTCGGACTCAGACTCACAAAATTTTTCCTGAGCTGAGCTCACTCGGACTCACACTCACGAAAATTTTCTTCAATCGGACTCACTCGGACTCCAACTCACCAAAATGTTAATCACCAGGACTCACTCAGACTCATGGCTCCATCTGAGTCTGAGCGTGTCCGAGTGAGTCGACTCATGAGTGAGTTCGCCGACCTATGCCCATATCTCATATATGGGTCATTTCTGAAGAAGATTTGGGGCCAGGATTCCATCCAACAACATGTCCATACCGATCTGCAAAATGAGTAAAATCTGGACGCCGATTCTGAAATACTGCTTTTGTTTCACGGTTACGCTTCAACACATAGTGACCACATGGGGTGCCTCACAAAAACAATGCTTTCGACGAGTCATGCCTGTGTAGCTCACTAACGTACTTATTATGGAAATAAAAAGAAATATTGGACGACCGTAGCGATGTGCGGGCCGCGGGCCGCACGCAAGAGTCTCGCGGGCCGCATGCGGCCCGCGGGCCGCGTGTTTGAGACCCCTGCTCTAAGAAGTCCAGGAAACCCCGAGATGCCCGTACCGTCAACTTGAATGGATGTCTATGCATAGCTCACCGCTCGCACGGAACAATAGCTATGTGCGCGAGGCCGTGCGCGCTGACGCGACGCGCCATGATGTGACGGGTGTCTGCTTGAAAGCTCAGGTCACGCGCTTGGTAACAATTTGAACAATATTTGTTCAATATCCATATAATGGATTCTTTATATAATTTCGTATAATTACCACTGGATTTTCTATTTTGCTGGAAACAACATGGACGAGGTTTCCTTTCCGTGTAGAAAGCAATGACTTAAGCCGGTAGGGATCAAAATCTTTATTTGGTGATATTATGCTCAGAAAAAGAATGAAACTCAAAGTGCGACGATATCGGCGCACACACTCGCGAGTAGTCGAAAAATGGCATCATTCGTGCAAAGCATAGGCTATTATAGATAAGTGATGGAATTTTCCAGCCTTATCGATGGTGCTTGCGTTAGCTCCCCACTAACTCGAATACTCGCGTCGTGCGCGCAATCTTCGCAACAATCTGTGATAATTGCGAAGCTTCAAACTGGAATAATAATTGTCGGGGTTTAACGTCCCAAACCGACGATATGATTATGAGAGACGCCGTAGCAGAGGGCTCCGGAAATTTCGACCGCCTGGGGTCTTTAACGTGCACCTAAATCCAAGTACGCAGGTCTCCAGTATTTTCACCTGCACCGAGCTTCTCAAACTGCGGCGTCGGTTGCGCGTAGCGATGCCAATTGTTTAAGGGGCTTTTATCCTGTGCAGTTATTATCCTGTGCTTCAGCGACGTCCTAAAGGAGCGTGTGTTGAGGGGCTGGTTGCTGGCTGGTAAGACATTAAGGAGGCGAGATGGGCTTGTTGGTTCGTAAATGTGGCACACTACAGTGCCAAAAACCAACAACAGACGGAACACAAACGACGACGACGAGTACTCAAACGACGACGATGAGCGCTCGTCGTCGCCGTTTGTGTTCCGTCCGTTGCTTGTTTTTGTAAAGTGAAAGCCTTTAATGTGTAATGCTCACGTCCGTCCGTCCATCCTTCCCTCCGTTCGTGCCCTGGGATGGTGCCAAGGGGCCGCCGGGGCCCGCCGGGGCCCGCCAACGGACGCTGGTCACGTTGGTCGCACCTCGCGTCGGACTCTAGAGCGCTCGCGCTTCGTGGCGTCGCTGTGCCCAGCGTGTGCAATCATGTAAGAAGGGAGACGCGCACATCGTGTTCCATTCTGACGGACCCCGTCTCAATGGGCACAGGCGTTCGCCGAACACACTTTGGAATTTACAGTGTCATTTTTTTTTTTGCGCTGTAGTGTGCAAGAAGTGGTAAGACATTATTATGTTAACTCAAACTGCCCTGAGGACGAGACACCAGAGAAGTGGACAGGACGAACGCAGCCTGTGAACGTCACTGAAGAATCTGCGTTTCTTCAGCGACGCTCCCGTTCACGGGAAAGCGCGGACGCTGCAGATTTGCAGGCTGCTACGCCTCAATTGAAGGGAAAGTAATCCTTCATTTGTGATGCACTTGTACTCTCTGCCCTCCTCTTTCCTCCTCCTCTCTCTCACATAGCTCTTCCTCACTCTCATTTCACTTTCGCGTCCAATTGCTATACTATACTATGGACGGCTGTCATATGCTCTACCTTCTCCCCTCCTCCCCACCCGCACTTGCCTTTCTTACCCCCTTCCTCTACTTGGCTATGTTATACATGGATCTGCCTGCGTGACGCCAAGCTACGACGTGAGATCACGTAATACAATGACAATATACTTTCTACCTGCTTTCCTTTCTGCTCTCCCTCACTTCGCTTTAGCACTCCCTCGTTATAAGTGGCATTGCCTGCGTGACTCGAGATATCACTATGCTATACTTTACATTATTCCCTCATCCTTTCCCTCCTCACCCTCACTTCTTTTTCCTACCCTCCTGCTATACATGGTTTTGATTGCGTGACGCCGCACTTCCCTGCGCCATGGTTTACCCTATCCCTCCTTTCCATCCTCCTCACCGTCACTTCCATTTCATGCCCCCCTTCCTATTACACGGCTATGCAATACATGGTTTTGGCTGCGTGACACCATAAATGACTATGCTATGCCTTACCCGCTCGCTTTCTCCTTTCCATTATCCTCACCCTCACAACAAGCCTCGTCACCCTTGCTTTTCTTTCCCGCCTTTTGATGTTCATGGCTATGCTTTACATGGTTTTGACTTCCTAACGACATATACACGTCCATGCTATGCTTTACCCTGCCTTTCCCGTCTTCCCTTCGTCCTCACTCTCACACCTCTCCTCCTGAACCCTACTTCCTTTTTCCGCACCCTTGTTAAACATTGATATACTGAACATTGTTTTGTGTGCGTTACACCCTGTGGCGACGTAACACGAGAGTATACGACGACACCATTACTCTTCCTCCTTCCCCTCCTTTCGCCTCCCTTCCTCGCCCTCCTCCTCACCCTCACATCGCTCCTACTCAGCGTCACTTTGCTTTCCCGTTCCTTGCTATACATGGCTGTGCTACAAAGGGCTATTATATACGTGGTGTCGTCGCTGCGTCACCATGCCAGCATGCGAGAGGGCTAGCTCTGCCCGTGCCTCCGCAGACTTCGTTGTCGCTGCGTCAGCACGCCAGCACGCGACAGTGGTTTGGCAGCGTTACGCCAAGCCCGGGCGCCTAAATGAATTTTCTTTCCGTGGCTATGTTTTGAACCCGGCATCCGCGGCCCCGAAAGCGGATGACTTGACCACTCGGTCAAGCTCCCATGCTTGCCCATTGTGAACTGAACTGAGATATACCAATGTGTTTTACCGACAATGTAAACAAAAATGGAGGCTGTACGCTTCCTATGGCCGCTTTATTGAAGTATTTCGTGTTGGCGAACTAAAAGGGACTACTGGACAACGCGTAAGGTCGATATCAGGCGACGCGAATATCAGGAAAATTGATCTTCTAGAAAATTGTATTCCGTGATCGCGTCCATGATTGATTCTATAATTCCTGCGTTTCCATGATCACCTGAGGGTCCTTCACTGGGCCGCCCTAGGGGCTGACAATGGCTCAAAAGAACACGTAAGGTGTCACGCCGATTCAGCCCGAAAATAGTGCTTCAGGCACGGACGCTACCTCTATTAATGCTAAACGCTTACGTAAGGAAGGAGCATTGGCCACTGAGATAGAAAGAAAGAAGGAAGGAAAGGAAGGAAGGAAGCAAGCAGGCAAGAAAGCAAGCAAGAAAGAAAGAAACGAATTAAAAAAAGAAAGAAACAAAGTAAGAAAAAAAAGAAAGAATGAAGGAAAGAAAGAAACAAACAAAGAAACAAAGTAAAAAAAAGAAAGAAACAAACAAAGTAAGAAAAAAAGAAAGAAAGAGAAACAAAAAAGGAAAGGAAGAAAGAAATAAAGAAAAGAAAGAAGCAAGCAAGAAAGAAAGAAACAAAGTAAGAAGGAAAGAAAGAAATAAACAAAGAAAGAAAAAAAGAGAGAGAGAAACGAAAGCATGAGGTCAGTCACGCCTGCGCCAAGCATCGGTTGCCCCCCATTTTTTCCCCAGAAGATGGGTTCCTGAATTTTTTATTGGGATAGCAATGATATGTAAACTCTCGACGCGTGTTTGTTGTCGCCGTCATGCTCCGTGTAAAGTCCAAATCTACAACATGACCCTGCCCATCGTGTGCTCTTCTCGCGGGTACAAGCGCGCCAGGGGGGGCGACGAACGCGGCTGGAGCAGAAATCAAACCAGCCTACCCATCTCCATCTCTGGGAGGGCGCATGCCACATCCCTTCGCGTGTTTGGATTGCCAGCAAATGTTGGACAATCAAGGAGCAAACACCCTGGCTGTCTTGAACTAGCATGAGGGGATGTGGTGGTGGTGGTGGGGGGGGGGGGTCTCTCGAGCAGCAACTTGTGAACTTTGATTGTAAGCGCGCGGTTGCGATCGCTAGTCGCGCGCGCTATCTCGGAAGGCATCAGCGGGCGCAACGTATACGCGCTTTCAACGTGAAGAGACTGTGCAAACAGTGTCGCTCTCCCTGGAGAGGCGCAAGTGTCTTACACAAGCGCTTCGAATGTCATGTGAGTTTGCATTCAAATAAGTTTTCTGACAGCCTTACTTCGTATAACATTACAATTTGTTGCTATCGCATTCATTGATTCTCTATTACGGAGAAATTGTGATTTTTAGCGAAATAGGGCTCTCGTGCAGATGTCCTTAGCAGCATATTACCACCAGATCACTAAAAAACTACGCGGTGAGATGCATGACAATATCTTATGCACTCTTTTACGCTGACTTTGGTGTGTGTACGGGAGTGATGACGACATTGGGCAAGCCGAGCCACAAGTTATTCGCTAAGAGATGTTGACGTGTTCAAGGAGCGAGAGGATAGAGTAGCGTCAAGTGATGAGGTGTGGTGACCGTACTCTAACAAAAAATGGCCATTATCCTGTATAGTCGATTAAATAAACGTCTTCTAGGCAAATCTTGCATATGGGAGAGTTATATCCTAGTTACGACCTTCACGTTGGTAATGCATGAACAGTATATAAAGCAGAATACGATAAAATTGCTCGGTTAGATCAATGGTCTAACGGTGGCACCTCGACCTCACCCTGTTCACGGGGTCGGAGAACTTCTTCAACGGTGTTTCAAAGAAAATGCTAGCCACGTTCGCTCATATATCCTAGAAAGCTCCTTGTGTCAATGTCCACGTCATTTCGTACATGTCAATGCATTTAGAAAAGGACCATTTCAAACTTTCTTCTGTAAAAAAAAAACATATTTTTACGGGCTTTCGTAAGGACGCTTCCGCATAAAAAATATATCTACAGCTATTACAACTATGTGTGTAACACAATGATGCCATTATATTGATTTATTAGACTGTGTTGCACACACGTTAACCAGAAATGTGTGCCCATAATTTGTTGATATGCAGTGTAAAAAGTGTTCTGGTGGTTTACGTGCTACAAGCGCAATATGTTGATGAGACCTGCCGCATAAGTAATACCGTTGATCACTGGGGGGTTCTTTAATGTGCAGCTGAGTGACACGAGTGTTTTTAATGTCACCTGGTATGTACACCAGTGTTTCTACATTTATTTTGAACTGACATTTCGCCGCCGTTGTCTCGAATGAAGCAGCGTCCGGCATCTTACCAGCGCATCATTTTAGTCGTCAAAATACGGCCGCTAATGTGACCAAATCTGGTGTTGAACTGGCGATTTGACGTGACGGACAAAGGCAAGTGAGCAAACATATTATATCCGCTTCTGCTAACAGTTCCTAACAAACAAAAGTTCCAGCACTACCACTTTAATCATGGGTCCTTAATAGCCCCACATAAGCGGTTTTATGCTTAATCAATTAAACAAACATCGAGTGCCGTAGCTTCACTACGGCAGCTGTGATTAAGGCAGCGACGGAGTCTTGGTCTATAGATTTCGTTTCATGCATACAGACTTAGCATATATTTGCATTACTAAATACGTCGTATAGTGCACTTATCTTATCGCCTTCTCTTGTAATACTGGACATTGTTCTTCATTACGGGTGTGTGAATAGTGAATTTCAGGACCTAATCAAATGCTATCCGAATATATCTCTAATGATAAGGCAACCATTTTCAAAGCAGCCCAAAAACGGTAATGTAACCATTTTAGAAACAGGCCAAGAATTCTACAGCATTTAATTTGAAATAACTATTCATGCGCTTTAAAAATGGAACATTACCTATGTGAACTGAAGCAAGCTCGTATAAAGCAGGAACGAGAGCCTCAGCAGTATTTTGTAAGTGCTGGCTGAAATACAAAAGTGACTATACTATTCAAGGTGGCACGTGCTAAATAGCTTTTAAATGAAACGGATATATAAATGTGAAACAACAGCCATGAGTCAACATTATCATGAACGTCGTAATGAAGATAGTGGACTGATGAGTCTGACATTTGTAGAAACAGGAGTTTTAAGCAAAAACGCCTTCATCATGTCATTATAGCGCCGATAGTACCGTGAAATCTTGGGCTGCATGGATCTGCGTAATTCGGTGATTAAAACACGAAGCATTACACCTCTCTGTTTCAACATTTGAAGTTTCTTCATTGGCGTTTATTATTCGAAAAATATTCCGAAAAATATTTGGTATTTCTGATGTTCGCCATTTGGCTCAAGTACCGCATCGAATAGAATGCTAATGGATTCGTTGTAGGGAAGTTTCAAATATCCGCACGTCCCTCTTATTTATGCCTCAATTATGATGTGCTCCCGTAAACGGATGGTCAAATATTGGCATGCTGCAAACTTTTTTTTAACTTAAGGTGCAGAAACAGGAGCCCGTGAAGCCCGCGGAAGCTCGCCGTGGCAGTGGAGTGAGTGGAAGAGGATTTCTTCGCAACAGTAGTCGCAGAGGCTCTTCAGCCTCAAAGGAGCTTCCACCGCCGCAGCTTCGACGATACGCTAGTCGACAAAAACAGGCCCAGGCAGCGCCTGCTGGAGAAAACAATCGTGGCGGTACGTCGTCAGCTTCTTGCACGAAAAACTGACTCATTCACGTAGGTGCACTGGCGGAAGCGAATATAATATCATAGTCACGTAGTATGTTCTACAGGATTGTAATGAACATTTTTACTGTATTAAGTGCGGAACACTTTAGGGTGCCGGGCTGTCGTATGCTGTGATCGTATGCTGTCGTCGTCGCTTGGCGTAACACTTAATCTCTACCGTATTGAGCGCGCGCTGGCACCAAGGAAAATACTTGTTTCTCTTGTTTTTCGAGCGCCTTGATAATGATAGGTGAGCACGCGCTCGCACCAAGAAGACATCGTCTTCCTCTTGTTCTTCGAGCGCCTTCATGCTGATAAGTGCGGAGCACTTGAGGAGGGGCCCGGGCCGTCACATGGTGCCGTCGTATGGCGTAACGTTACGAAAACCACGGATAAAAAAAAGAAAAAAAAAGTGGAAGCAAGCGCGAAATTGGAAGACAGATATAAAGAAAAATAAGAAGAAAAATAAAAAGAGCAGGAAAGAAAAGAAATAGAGAGTTGCTCTCCTTCGAGTTGCTCTCGATACTTGGCCATAAAATGAGTCTATGAACGCCGGCGAGACTTGCTCAGAACAAGTTTTCTGAGCTTCCTGAAACAAGTTACTTCGGTCTGAAGAATACCATCTAAGCATTTCGTGCCAATAGCGAACCCATTTACCGTTAGATTATGCTTTTTTATGAAATGTTTTCACTACATTCACTCAACAGTCTGCATGACATGACCTAATCTGACAGTTTCAACTACAAGAACGCTGATGCGATAGAACGTTCGGATTTCGTCTGACCCCTGATCATATTGTTGGTGTCCTTGCATGAAATTAAAAAAAAATTCTCACCCAGAAGCCAATGTAATATTTTTTTTTCTAATTGCCGTGGCTGGCCGAATTTCCATACCGGTATCACAGCGGGAAATTCAAGAATGTTAAGCAATCGTATTCTCGTTTTAAGGCTAAGATAATTCTGTTTTTTTCTTGATTTATATGTAAAACCAGATTTCCTTGTTTAAGTAATAGTTTTTGATCATTTATTTAGCATGGTTGCCGTTTTTATTTCCTCATGGCACTAAAAACTTAAGCCCCTTCTAAAATTCTTACGCTAGTACTAATCTGATTTTTATGTATTTTCATATGACAAAATTTTTTCCTGAATAAGACTTGTGCAGGGTATCACCTGTATCATTCGGAAGTACGTCTTTTATTATCCACGCGGATGATGTAGAGTAACCTGTATGCCATGACTGCATTGCAGTTGTTCTTATAACTTTTACTGCTATGTCAATGTTATCACAGCCATGTTTTCAAAATTTTCTTACAGTAGAACCCTTATGTTACGTTCCCGACTGCTGCGTTTTCCCGGCACTTGCGTCGATTTAGGCCGGCGCCGGCAGCGCTCTCTTAGGATCCAATGCATTGGGAATCCGGCTGTTACTTATGAAACTGTAGGACCATTCCCGCCTTGTACGTTGTGAACCGGCCTTCCAAGATGGCCCAGGTGGTCACGCTGACTTTCCCCGTGGCTTGGCTTGCTTCGCTTGGGGGCTTGCGAATCAAATTGTCCACCAGAAGCGATGATGACGAATCTATGATGTATTTTTAAGTCCAGCCACCAGAAACCCGACCTCCGAGATCTGCACTTTTCATCTAAGCATGCGGCCTGTGACGTGTTTGGGTGTTTAAAAATTCGTTTTGATGCTTTCACTTAAATTACGGACTTCGAGATTAGGAGACGGCTGCTGCGAGGGTGGCGAAAAACTGGACTTCGCCGTGGCGACTGTTGGCGCTTACGGCACCGCGTATAGACGTCAGACTCTGCCCAGGCGGCGCTGCGAAAAACGCCGCCACCAGCGCTCTCATCGCCGCCCTGGCTATGACTGGGTAGTGAAAAAGAGCCGTCTGCAAGCGAATGTGGTAATTTGTTGGGATAGATTGTGCTCGACACATGCCTTTGTGTTCCATGTTTTCTTAAAGGGAGACAAAGAGAAAAAAAAACTTCTCCCTCTCCCGCTAAAGGGAACCATGTGTGGATGCGAAGCAGCGGGGAGATGGTTACATTGAGCGGGAGAAACGTCGCCGCTCTCGTTTCGCGGCAGCGGCCCGAGCGCTCATCACGGCGCTGCACAGGAGAGAGAATGAGGCGCGCGCGCTCCCTCATTTTCATACCGCGGAACTACCGTGGCACCCTCAGCAAAGTATGCAGCTGTCGCAACATCTGTCATGCGCGCCGCTCCGTACGGGATTCCTAGAGGAGAGAACGGGGGGGGGACCGTAGGAGAGGGGGGAGTGGACGCGCGTGCGCTGTGGGGGGTGTGGGACGCGGGAGCCGCTCCGTAGAGTAGAGGATTCCCAGAGGACAGAGGGGGGATGGGACGCGCATGCGCTGTGGGGGGGGTGGGATGCGGGCGCCGCTCCGTAGAGTAGAGGATTCCTAGAGGAGAGAAAGGGGGGTGTACGTAGTAGAGGAGAGAGAGGGGGAGGGGACGCGCTTGCGCTGTGCGGGTGTAGGACACGGGACGCGGAAAAGAGGGATGGACTAAGCCGCCGCAAGCACATGCAAGCAAGATCAAGGAATGAAGTCACCTGGGCGACAGACACCACTTGCCTAGCCATTGCTAAGCAGCCCCTCTGTGCTCTCGGCCACGACTCTTGTGACTATGGTGGTGGTTGATGGCCTAATTGTACTACAGTGTGCTGGTTCGCTTAGTGGGAGCTTCTCTACTTCATGAAAGTGGCCGGACGTGGGACGTGGGACGCCGGACGCGGGAGGGACGGACATACCCCGAGCATGAGATGTTTAGCATCTAAAAACGAATTTTAGGGGCGAAGCTCCACTAGTCGGCGTTATGTCCCTCGCGCCGTGTACGCTTGCGATGACGATGACGATGACGCTGATGGCGATGAAGAATAAGCGGGTTCCAGACCACACATTCTCTTTCTGCCATCACGGCACAGCACATGCAATGTACCCACTATACGTCATAACGATGACGATGACGCTGATGACGATGAAGAATAAGCGCATTCCAGACCAGACATTCTCTTTTTGCCATGGATGAAAACGATCGTGAACACGCTCTCGCCCGCGAAAGACAAAACGGCAACGCCGACAACAAGCTGCTACCCCGGGGTTGAGGACACGGGAAGCGGCGGCTCAACTTCGCGCAAGCACCTGTACTCCCCGGCTCCGCTGCACAGACGGCGCGCGCGCTTGTTATATAGGTGACCGCTGGAGGATCGCACCTATGTAAAGCGCTCGCTTTTGGCGCGCTTCCTTTCTCTTCGCCGTGAGCTCATTCAGCGAACATCTCCACGCAGGCAGCTACTACCCCAGAGGCAAAAGCAGCGGCGCGGCGGGCTCTTAACGACGTGTCAAGTCTTTATATGATGTGTGGGCGAATGTTTCACGGTTTTACCGAGAAGCGTTGGAGCTTCGCCCCACTCATCAGCATTCACTTCGTGGAGATGGCGTGGACTTTTTTGCGTATGAGTAAAGTACAATTACACAATCCTGAAAATGCCACTTTTACCGCGAGACGACGCTTGGTAAGCGAGCAAACACGCCAAAAGAAAATTAGGGTGTAGACACCAGCTTGAGATTCCCGCACCAAACACCGTGACGTCATAGATTTTGACCGCGTCTACTAGGTCCTACGTAGTTCATAATCAGTAAATATTAAGTAAATTGTCATCTGTGGGGGGTCATAGATCTAATGTAAGAAGTTTCAGAAAATTTCATCGAGCCAATGTCGCGAAGATACGAAAAATACATTTCGGAATTCGGGACGTCACGTGCGGAGATTTCGCCGCGAAATTTAAAAATGAAACTTGAACCTTAATTTTCTCCTCTAATATTGAAGTTATGATGTTGAAAGTTACTACATTACAGTTCTCAGAGTACAGTTTATTGATCTGAACCAAATCATTGTTTCATTTTAGAATCCCTTTAAGGAGCCTAAACCTCTAGGGAAATTTTTTTCGGAGACCAAATCATGAGTGCTTTTCTCGATATGTTAATTTCGCCGGTAACACCAATCTTTTACCTTAAAATTAGTCTTGCGCTTACGTTAACAGCAAGACCACTTTATCTGTAAACGGGTATCACTTGAAACGAGCATGTTTGCGAGACCCGACGCGTTGGCGAGAACAACCACGAGACAAACCACGATTTTAACTTTGCCGGGAATGCGTTGCGATAGCTTCCACTCCAGCATTTTTTTCAAAATCCTCCTTGACACCACCGCGCTGGACACCCATTGGAGATAGAGCTGTGAACTGTGCGTGCTAGGCGCAGGCAATGTGTCGTTTCCAAGCGTCAATTAGGCATACAAAATTTATAGAATAGTTGGTTCCTGCGTGACGCCGTTCTGTTTTTTTTCTTTTCATTCACATTTAGTGGTGTAGTGATCGCCATGACAAATATGGTGTCCCAATACTCCGGTATTTAATTGTCTCTCGGTCGGGCGAACGAACTTCGCTTCAAACGAGAACCAAAGTTCATTTGAACTGAAGTTGCGGGATTGCCCGCTTCTGTAGCTGGATGGCCCGCTTCCACCTGTCGCATAGTCCCACATGTGCTTGTAAACATAATAAGCAGAGACTTTCGTGAAGACTCATACTAATTTGCGTATCCCAGAGGCCCGACGGCATTACATAGAGGAAACAGAACCATGAATGACACAACGAATAATAATATGAGGAGGGCCAGCCTCGCCCACATCACTTCATAGCTATCGCTGCTGACTAATACTAAACATCGATAGCGCCAGAAGGAGAGACATACTGCGGGGAAACAAGTACGCACAAGCAGGCCCAGCAACATGCCACGCCGGCACTCGGCAAATGATCACCGCTCCGGTAACCGCAGCTGCCCTGCTTTTAACCCTGAAGAATAAGGGACATGAGGGTCAACTTTATGCCGATGGCCTTTCGCACAACATCTAATGTGGTGCATATTTTAGCTATTATAGCATTTATATGGTTTAGAAAGCTTAATGAGCAACGCCGTGGCACGGCAACTGTGGGCGCTGTATGGAGCTATCCCATATCCTTACGCGAGAGGTTTATGACCAGTAGAAATGTATTGAAGGACCCTGGTAATACTTAAAGACGGAATATTGGAGGACTCTGGTGCTGGTCAATTCAGCTATGGACATCCAAAAATGCATCGCCAATTACGGATGTATGGGGACCTGGCTGTTCACGAGACACCTGGGAAAGAATCGGGGACTTCTGCGAAGCGCTGAAGTTAGAAGCGCTGATAATGTGGGAGCTATTATATTCGTGCAAGAAGCAGCGCATGGTACTTCCACGCTGATGAGTTCTGGATGGCGACTGAACATGTGGATTGCAGTCGTAGCGAGAGCTTGCGTTTGAGGACATTGTGTACGGGTCGTAAATAATTTCATGTATCAGGTTGTAGCCTCAAGCGCCTCGACCAGAGTCGCGACGTTACAGAGATGACTTAATGCATTCGTCTAAATGGGCAAAAGCCGATCAGTCATATTAATACCGCACAACAATCTTTGTCTTTGCTTCTGCACTAAAGTATTGCGCATTTTCGCGCGTGAATGCTTTGCCTTATATCGCTCATAAATTTGCATTTTCTTGGCGGTACAACAGCCTAGTGTAATATACTGCACAGTCATACTGGCGAAATCTTTGATATCAAATTTTCATATCAATCACTCCGTGTTTTCTTAATGGCATGTTTTGTGTAAACGTTGTATTTTCCTCGTTATTCAAAAAAGTACTTACCGATTAGGTATTTTCTAACTTTATAAATGTTTCGGAAATTACAAAGCTACAAACTGCCATGATTATATATACTTGTTTGTTTATATTACTTCTTTCCGTACGCTGAATGACACTAGCAGCGGCAGAAGCACATCAACAGGACACGACAGAAGGCACGCAAAGCCGCGTGCTGCCGCTCCTCATGATGGCTGGACTTACAGCTGGCGTTGTACTGGGCTTCGCCGTTCGATTGTTTGACAAACCCTGGAGCAACCGGCAAATCATGTACATCGGCTTCCCAGGTGCACACACAGTTTTCCTCGGCTGATCATAGCATACAACTTGTTGTGAAAGTACCATTCATCACTCTCTGACGCTGTTTCGGACAAGATTGTCGAACTTGAGAGAATTAGAGCTTGAGTTATTCAAACTCAAATATAAAGACGTTATTGACTGGTCGATATTTAATAGCCAAAAAAAACCTGATTTACAGAGGACGGGCTCCGCAACTCCCATTCTTTGTGTTAACCGCCACATTGGTTGACGAGCACTTGAGGGCAGAAAGCTACGGTAATCTGATCACATATACTAGTATGTAAGTTAGGGTGAAATGTGTTTTCCTTACTTCAAACAAGTAGGCTAGCATTGGTTTCTATGTTGCCTAAAGTTGGCGGCTTGTGACCCTGAGGAACGCGATAATTTGCTACACGTTGCTCTCGTCGCTTAATTCAATGCCTGAGCTGCGTGTTTCCGAAATTAAATGGTTTGTTGTGAACAAAGGGCTTACTACGTCTACCTTCATTTGCATTGGTGCAGGTGAATTGTTTCAGCGCATGATGTCTGGAGTGTCCTTGCCACTTATAAGCTCAAGCGTCGTTGCCGCGTTGGGAAGCAGCAAGCTATTGGTACTACGGCGTGTGGGATTGTGTGCCCTCTTCCTGTCGCTCCTCTGCAAATGTCTGGCCGTAGCCGGAGCCCTCAGCCTTTCTGCCTTCCTCTCCCCCAGGAAGCGCTGTGCATGTCGACATGACGGTTCCTAACGCTACCACCGACATACGACTTTCTGCGCTGGCCACAGACCGTTTAGTGGACCTCATTAGGTAAGACGCTCAAAAACAAGTCATATTTTGAATAGCCCACAAGCAATATTCCGCGCAAGACGGCTTCGTGGTTATAATGCTAGTTTCAAGTTCGGTGTTAGCGGGGTCCTGCAACCCTCCTGTAGAAGCTTGTCAGGCAGCACATACACTCTAACAAAAAAAAAAACATACCTAGCAGGTCAGTTGGGTGAGTCCTGACCTGCTTGGTATGTAATTTTCTTTAAAGAAAGAACATGTGAACTCTCTTTTGCCTTAGAGTCAGTGCACTGCAAGCATGTGCATGGACTCTCTCAGGAAGAGTGCAAGGACTCTTGACACTTCTTTGCCAAATGCATCTCGGCTCCGAAAATGTTCCGCTCAGAAGTATAGCCGCCTCCATATGTCCGCCTCTTCCGCTGCAGGGTGGGGACACAGCTTTTTGCGGGCGCCATTTTGGTTCGAGTGTTCTCGTTCGTTGACGCCCGACATAAAGCAATGTAAAATGCGTACAAATTGCGCTCAGTTCATCCCTTCTGACTCTAGGACTTGTGCATATATTCTCGGTCGCCCATATGTAAGGTTTTTGTAATTAAATGCTAAGCATTTCGCAATGCCCACGAACGATAGGTGGCGCGCTGTACGATTCAAGATAGCGCACTGAGGAGGGACAACCCGTTTGTTAGCAAAGAAACATATATGACGTGCGGACGTACGGCCCGTGACACTTTCACCCGATGAAGTCATGAGCTGCACTGAAGCGTATGCAAGACCAAAATACGTTTCCAAACCATGGAAGCTCGCCACCTATTTGTTGGCCGCGGTGAGAACGTTTATATTTCAGCTCCGTTACTGTGTATAAACGATGCTTTGCGAAATCCAATGCGTGCTTCAGAAAACTGCATCAACTAGAAGTGACGTATGAACTGAACGGCACTCCGAGGTAGTCTGTACTGAGCCTGCCTGGCGGATTTGCCGCAGTAGTAGGCCGCTAGCGAGTAGCGTCATCGCTGCTGCACGGGACCGAATGTTTAACGTGGTGATGTTTTGCAAACATATAACGCCGTCGTCATTACTCGCGAGTCAGGAACGAGGAGTTTCTTCTTCAACGGAACTCTAGCCATGGACAATTCCCTGCCCTAGGATGTTGCAGGTTCGATGAACACGATCGAAACATGCATATCGAAAAGAATGCACACGTACGCGTTTCAGCAATTCGTCGAACAACAATGCCGTTCAGAAGGCACCAGTGACGTACAGGAGAAGTTAGCCGATCGAGAGGCGTGGATTGTCGCAGTGACTGCACGTTGCACTGCTCAAAGCATTTCGCTTCGCTCTTCGAGCTCGAGCGTGTTCGCGGCATGCGGCGCTCCATGCACAATAATTGCTCTACATGCAATGCACAAGAAAAAATAGGCGTTTATTTTGATCTCGCCGAAGGATATTATGCGTTAAATACAATCAAAGTGACTTACGAGCATGAAAAAAATTATACCATCTCCCGCTAAAGGGAACCATGTGTAGAGGTGAAGCAGCGGGCGCTAACGCTTACACTGGCGGCGGCGTTGACATTGGCGCTCATCGCAGCGTTGCTGAGGAGAGAAAACTGGGGAGGCGCAAAGCACGCAGTGATGGAGCGGTGTTTCCCACTGGAACATGCCAATCGCTGCTAATGGGCAATGAGAGACAGAAGACTCCGACTGGACACAGACACCCGCAGTCCGCTTTTAGTTAACGCGCACGCCGCGAATTTTTATTGTTCAACAACGCACAGGAGCAATCTACCACCGGCACCACCTTGCAGGTCAAGATCCATTGCCATATATACGGGGTGGCCAGTGAACTGCTGTGCAGCGCGAGCAATCGGTTTTTTTCAACCAAGAAACTCGCTAGCAGACGCTGCCTGCGTCGGCGTCGCGAGGCGAGAGAGGGGGGGGAGCATAGGAGAGAGAGAGAGGGGGGTCGCGCATGCGCAGTGGTATTGTGGACGCTGCGGGCAGGGATGCCTAGAGGAGAGAGAGGGGGAGGGTAGGGGAGGAGAGAGAGGGGGGATGCGCATGCGCAGTGAGGGTGTGGTTGCCGCGGGGAGGGATGCCTAAAGGAGAGAGAGGGGGAGAGGAGGTTTTTATTTTGATTTTTTGAAAGGGTTTGCGCATGCGCAGTAAGGGTGGTCACGCGGCACACCACCACCACCGGATTAAGCTTCGCCATAAGATGCTTCACATCTAAAACAAACCCACGAGGGGACGTGAAGTGCAACTCGCTCCTCGTAAGTTAGAAGCTGATCGTTCATCGTCGCTGTCACTCTCGGTGCTTTCACAGCCTTCTACCTCCACTGAAAAATCCTCGTCGTCAAGATGGTTTCTTTCAACTTCGACCACTCTGCGTCACTACGTTGACTGGGCGCGGAGAACATTTTGCTCCCAAACCGCTCAACAAGCGAATCGCTTGCAGTGTGCTGTCACCTATCAACAAACGTAAATAACAAGTGGCGCAGCGCTCCCAAATTTGACATTGCTCGCAAGCCTGCGCGACTTCCCGCGCACGTACAGTCGCGCTCAATATGACTTGAAACACGGGAGCGCGTGGCCTCACGAGTTCAAAGATTGCGCATGGCTACCACAAGCCCTTATTTCCATTACTCAACGCGTTTCTCTCATTTGGGTATCATCCCAAATAAGAAAATAATGTTGAGTTGTTGAAATAAAAACGAGTTGAAGCTATGCGCAACCTTTGAACCCGTGAGGCCACGCACGCGCTCCCGTGTTGCAAGTCATATTGAGCACGCCTGTACAATTTTATGGGATTCATGCACTACTAAAGCATTGACGAATGCTGTTTGCAAGTAAAACGAGGTGAGTAGCAACTGGAAAGGTCATATGATAAAATTTGACTAACCTGCATGGCTACAGGAAACCTCGCGAAGCTGATATGTGTACGCTGTGGGCTATCATTGAAAGCGCGAGTTGCCACGCATTTACTTCGCGTCTCCCCCGAACGAATCAGATTTATCGGGTCACGGAGGGCCCGGTTTGTTCAGGGATGTCGGAAACATGCGAAGTTGTAGTGTTCGTTTCTTGCTTACGCGTTAACGCTGAGGCTAGCACAGGCGAACAAGGAAGCGACTGCGTAGAGCTGCCATTGTGTTGTCTATTTACAATCCTCGAGAGGATGCTCCTGAATTCCGCTTGACGGCGCGAGAGTCATTGGACAGTGCGAATGCTTAGGCAACCAGTAATTTTGTGCATATCTATCTGTTTATCCAAATGGCCACCTACATAGGCGTGCGCACGAGGGGGGGCAGAAGGGGCCGCCCCCCCCCAAGTTACCTAAGACGGGGGGGGGGGGTGCAAAGTCGGCCCTATACATTGACTTCATAGGGGAAGGGGCGCTGCAACGAACCTTCGCCCCCCACCCCCTGAAGGGGAACCCTGCGCACGCATATGGCCACCTACGTCTTCGGGCTGTAGCAGCCGTTTGATGAACTTTATGTATACCATTATTGCCATGGCATGACAAGAGTGCTAGATGTTCGTAAAGGCCTAGATATAGTCCGGCGTAACGTGTACGCGCGACCACGCGCGACGCGATTAAGCTACGCCGGCGAAAAGTGGAGACCTTATAGTCTGGCGTCACGGCGTAGCCGGCGCGCCCGGCAGCGTTTGGCGTGCTTGGCGACGCCGGCGCAGAGATAGAGCATGTTCCTATTTCACGCGCTCCACGCGCTTGCGTTAGACCACAATGCACTGCGCGCGGCAGTGGCGGTCGGCAAAATGGCGGCGTGTGGGCCGCGTTTGGAAAGTGCGGCCGTGGTTTACTCGACTTTGATCGACGACAACATGATTCTGTGTGTGCTCGAAGGGATTATAGATCACATTTGCTTATAGACCGGCAAAAGTGTGGACTGCTGCGACACGGAGGGAAAAAAGAAACGTCTGGGAAGCCTTCGCAATGCGCTCTCGTATGTCCATACATGATCCGCTTTGGTTTCCGATGCTACATATGTAGCTATTTTCTGGCTCCCTGAGCGCTTAACGCAATGCATGTGAGGAAAGACGTTTCCGGTGAAGTCAAACAGTGCACATGGCGAGAAAAAGCACGCGTGTCAACCATAAAGCATGTGTAGAAAAGCAGAGAGCGAAAAAATTGTGTACGCGTCAACCGAAGAACGCGGAGCCGCTGACGCGCTCGAGGAAGAGAGTGCGCATGCGCCACTCCGAAGCTGCTCGCCGCGGTATGGTGCGCGCGCCTGACTATAGTGGGGAATTGGCTACCGTCGCTGGCTGCGCGTACCCAGCGTATCCGACCTCGGCGCGCGCGACCTGATACGCTGAACACGCCGGACTATATCTAGGCCTTTAATGACAGGTCATAACATGAAACTCACGTCACGCATGTCATGTACGTCCTGATATATATGGCACGGTCTTAGCGACCTCGCAGTGGTTTCAGTAAGCTGTTAATTACCTAACTTGGCAAGACATTACACGGGTGTGCAACAGACACAAATTACAGGTCGACATGACGTGGGTGACATGACATTTATTGCTGAAACAGCAGTTTTCCTCCACTAAGTGTATTCTTTAAATTCTTCACCTAAGGCCCAGTGTTAAAGAATTAACTTGTAATCGCCATCATTTCTGTGTCTCAATCACTTTGCGTCAGGAGCTAAGACAATCGACATGAAGTCATCGACCACCATAAGCCGACGATATGTCAAATGGCGCTCCTACGTTACAAATAGTGGCTGTCTGCGTGTCGACATCTTTCGTGACCCACATCCTTTCGGGCGAAGTTCTAGCCTGGCGCGAAATCCCAGAAATAGCGTGTTCAATGCAAACCACAAGTGCACTGGAGTTGACGCTAATTCTTTGGGGCCCCGCAAAATTACTGCCGCTATTCTAATAATGCAGCAATACACGGAAAAGTGAAAAACACACTTGAGGATGTCAGGGTTGCCAGGTTTGGCTATTTTGCGCCAACTTGGCTACTTTTCTAGGCCGGTGGCGGCAGAAAATTGTCTTGCCTACTTCGCTCCTTTTTGGCTACTTCTTATACCCTAAGTTTGAGCAAAGTTATCAATATCCGGTAAAGTTGCAGCCGCTGGAGTTCGAGTGAATGGTGGCGAAATATGGCAGTCAAAGCGTGCTTCCAACTCCGAAAATTGAACTTGCCACTTTGATTACGCAAATAACTAACTTCAATGGAAAGCATGGCGCAGCGGCGTAAGCAGGCGTGAGGGTCAATGGTAGCGGTCTGAACATAAGTATAACAAAGTAAACAATTATAACCTGCCAATGAAGTAGGCCTTGTGTACACAAAAACAAAGTCCTTTTGGATACCTGGATGGGTCTCAGCAAGAACTGTTGCATGAACGTCATTTTGCCGACCGTCCATTGCTGAACGTGGCTTTAAACCACAACTGGAAGTGAGCAGGAATCGAGAGCACTCCAGATCCTAGGGCACTCCGCGCTCATCGACATTGAAAAGCGGGTATACGAAATTTCAAGTGAGCATAGAAAAACCAGTTCATCAAAAGCAAAGGCGGCGACAATAGCGCTCACTCAAAGCAATTGTTAGTGAGCGCTTGTGTTGCCGCCTCTGCCTGTTATGTCTTGTTTTTTTCTAGTGCTCCCTTTAGAATCTCGTACCAACGCTCCCACCAATCAATCTATTCGGGATAACCGACGAAGTAGTGGTATCGTTTTTGAGGATTGGGTACGGATTGCGACTATGGATTCATCGCGGATGAAATTGTTGTAAAAGTGGGTACAATTTATGATTCAATGCTAACAAGAGTGATTTTCAGTGCCCTCATCATGCCGTAGACTCATTTTTATTGTCGCAACTTCTAGTCATTTTAATAAAAGTCATGCAAGACCCGTGAAGAGAGAGTCATCTTTTCAACAGCGCAAACAATAAGTCATCTGCATAAAACTATTGCTAAAGTCAATAATGTATGCTCGAATCACAAGAATTAGATTTTGTCGTGTTCGAGCTGCACATATTCACATTTTCGTCGTAAGCCTTTTGCATTTAGCCATTTAAATAAAA